>WBMY01011135.1:185748-336331 GCA_013397315.1 Donacobius atricapilla
ATCTGTTCTCATCTCCAGCCACTTCACTCTGAGCAAGGACAACTGGTTTCTCACCAAAAAAACTCAATGACTGAAATCTCTGGAAAAAGGACCTTTACCCACTGCTTTGTCACATGTCACTAAATTAATTTTAAAAATGAGTCAATGCCAGCTGTTCCTGAGGCAGTCCCAGTGCTCCAGGAATTCTGAGCTGCTCCTGTGCACGCTCCTGCCATGGCCCGGAGAAAAAGTTTGGTTCCTCTATGCCCAAATGTCAGTGAGCAGCATCAGAAAAGTGCAGAACAGCCCAGTGGAGGGGACAGAGAGCTGGGACACAGATTGTCAGCAGCTACAGAGGCGTTGCCGACAGGCTGGCAGGGAAGGACAGAGCTGGATCCTGCCACACCAAACACAAACCTTCTACAGATCAACTCTGATGTGAAATAGAAGCCAAAACGCCTCAAAAAAAAAAAAAAAAAAATGAAAAATGCCACAAACCAGGTTGTTTTTGTTTTTTTTTTTACAACCAGTTCGAGTCACTCCATTTACCCTTCACATTGGAAACTTCAGAGATCAAGCCACAGCAGGAAGAAAAACCCCACCAAAAAACAAAATGCAAACCCACAAGATACACCAGGCTCAGACAGAAGGAAATGAAACAGGCTCTCAAGTCTTCTCCACCTCAGATTCTTGGTCAAAGGAAGTGATGGATTGATGGAAACACCAACACCTACCAGTCACAGCAAGAAAAATGTAACAAGCAAGACTGAGGCAGTATAATAATGGTTAAAAGGGTGAGCAGGAAGGAAGGAATTCCTGCAGGGATGACAGGGCAACAGGTGATGCCTGCCGAAAATTGGCGGAAATTTGTGTGCAAGGACAAACGAAGAGACATAAAGGAAAAAAAGAGGTTGGACACCAGGCATCACCACTACCTCAGGTTAGACAGAGCATACTAAAGGCTTGAGTGTAACCATTATTTTCTATAATAAAGCTACAAATGAGCCACAGACTGATGCAAAAGAACAGAAATTCTCCCACAGCACCCCAAAGCAGCAGGAAAAAGTCAAAGTCAATCAAACAGGAGCTGCTGGACACATCCTCTTTCAGCTCTTCCCATTAGTTAAAAAACAGTAAAAGTTAAAGATTTCTTGTCCTGTTGATGTTCTCACTCATACGCTCCCATCTTGAGAGATCAACCTCACATTCATCAACAGAAGCATTCCCACAGGCCCTTATCTCTAACTTTCCTGGCCCAAGGGACACGTCACCACATCTCTGCACACTCACGAAACTGCAGAGCAAGCCCTCCTTCAGAGGACAGCGTCTGTAGGGTGTTCCAAGCCGCTGCCTCGCTAAGCCCCCGCCACGGTCGGGGCAGGGTTTGCTCACTGGAGTCATATGCACAGCAGATTTTCCTGAAAGCAAGCGTCCTTTCCAATCGCTCACCATCTGCCTCAAGACTCACAAACTCCAGTCCTCATCAACGCCTTCCATCTGGCTCAGCACTGAGAGATTTCCTGTGGCAGGGCCTGCTACAGGAGCACTTCTTTCTATTTATTACCAGTTGCTTCCACTTCATTTCTGCTACGGACGCTGCACACGCTGCACGAAGCGGCCCCTCAATAAAAGCACCCAACTCCATGCCCTGAACCATTCCCTGCTGCCAACATTTTTTCCTGCAGACCAGCTGGCGCTGTTAGGAGGATGCTCCAGGCTGAAGCAGCAGCTGGGAGGCAGGGAAGCTGCTGGAGACAGGTAAGAGTGGAGCTTCCCTTAACCCTGTACTCCCACAGGCACCAGCAGCACCATGTTCTCCATTAATTTTGTTTTTTCCTTCTAATTCCATGTATTGGAATATGAAAATGGGGAAAACCTTCCTAACACAGCAGAGCTGAAGGTCTTAGAAAAGTTTGGGTGCGGTGTGGCCTCATCTGTTCCTTGTCCTCCCAGGACAATCGGGCCCCATTCCCTGCACAGATGTTTTTTTTATTCCACCCAAGCCCAAGCCCGGGGACGCCGGCACTTCCGCGCTTTGTTTGGATAAGCAGGAGAAGGAAGGCAGAGCAAACACAAACACCTAAGGCTGCACTTCCAGAAGGCATCTGCGTGCCTGAAGAGGCTCTCAGGTATTTCAGAGGCTCTGGGCTCTCTCCAAGTGCCCACCCCGCACTGCCAAATTTTCCGAACGCTCCACAAAGCTCTGCCAGAACCAGCCAGGAACTCTCCAGGTCAAGCCAGGAGGTTCCTCCTCAAGGAAGATAATTCCTGATGGCCCCCATCACGTGGGACTCCTCAGGGATAACAAAGTTTTTCCCAAAACCCCCACACCTGCTCAGCCAGGCAGCTGCTCCAGCAGGTTTTCCACCTCAATATCCAATAATCTGCGTAGCACACCCAGAAAAGTGGCACAGCTCCTGTAAGAGCAGGGATGTGCAGAGTGCCTCAAAAACCCGAGTGCCTACAAGCACTAACATTGATTATGTACAATTTTGCTGCCATTCCCGTTCACAAATTACACAGCAAATCCTGTTCCACTCACTTGTTGGTATTTTCTACTGGGGAACACAAAGACATTTTGCTACTCCAACACCCTCAGGCAAAATCAGCCACCAAAACCGTCTGCAAACACGTTCTAAAAAGGGCTGCGCTGAAAGAATACAAGCAGCACTCGAAATAACGCAGCAGTGCTAAAAAATATCATACAAAAACCCCCAAATTCATGTATGGCAGCCAATGGTTGCTTCAGTTCTGCACCCATCTGTTTGTTTTGTTACGTATATGATACATGATTATACATAATAGTTCTCAATGCAATTATTTCAGTTTAGTTACAAAGCTACAGGGAGCCGAAAAATAATTCCAGAGATATTTCGTATTTCTGCTGATGGAACTGAAATGCAGCAACTGCTGCTTCTTGTGTTACAAGTCTTTACATCAGAAATCAGATTTAATGCACAAATTACATAAACACGGGCAGATAATCTATAAATATGTAAATGTTTGCACAACTACAGCCTGAAAAGGGAGAGAAAGTTTCAGAATTACAAGAATTATCTCTTATTGAACGGTTTTTTTTTGGTTTAGACAGGGCATGATTTCAATTTCCCCTCCCCCCCAAGCTAAAGGAGGAAAGTATTCCAGTAACTCATCAAGGAACTCATTAAAGCCTTATTCAGAAAATTACCATTGTCAGAACAGCCTTGGGGGCCACCACAGGCTAGAAAACAGAATTAAAAATGCTTTTAAGTTTAATAAAAAAAATAATAATCTGACTTGCCAGTGGTCCCCCACCCTGCCAAAGACGACCCATGAGGAGGAGCAGCTCCACTGAGTATTTTGAGGAACTTCTGGACTCGCAGGAAGTCACGGAGAGGCAAAACTGACGCTTTGGATGGAATAAATACTTCCAAACTGGATTTGAGGCAGCTCCTTTTTGGAGCCTCCATTGCTTAGCAGCAGCCAGCCCCAGCTATTTATCTACAGCTGGACACATCCACAGGTGTTAAACACGGGGTGTTGGATTTCAGTCCTGCAGGACCACACTGAAGGCTCAGACAAAGCAAAGGATCCCCCATGTGCTCGACAGCCAGCACGGGACAAACTCCAGAAACACCAATATTTAAATTAAAAATGATCCCAACCCTTATTCCTGTAGCTGCAAGCTGACAGAGTGGCTTCCTGGAGAAGGCTTAACTTTAAGTTGCCTCCGTTTTTTTTACCCTTCCCTGAAAGCTTTGCCTTTGCGGAAAGGAAAATGCCTTTGTAACAAAGAAATCCGTGCCAAGTGTGGCAAACAGCCCAAAATTCACATTGTTTGAGTGCACCTAAGTCAGGCATTTCCCATAGAACAGATAAAGGGATAATTACAAACCCACCAAGGTGATACTTGAAATCAGAGAATCCCAGAACGGTTTGGCTTGAAGGGACCTTAAAGCTCATTCATTTCCACCCCCTGCCATGAACAGGGACACCTTCCACTATCCCAGGGTGCTCCAACCCCATCCAAGCTGGCCTTGGACACTGCCAGGGATGGAAATACCAAATCAAACACCTTCAACCAGCCCCCTGACTACTGTCACTGCCACACTTGTGTACCATGTAAAGTGTAAAACCTCCCTTTTCTACCTCCTCTTTGATTTTCTAGGATAAAGCTCAAATTACCTGCTGAAAATTCCCTAAACTGACTGAAAACTTCCTTTGCAAAGCTAAATAAAAGCTCTGTATTATGGCCATAGGCAGCTGGCTACCTAGTGAAGTCAATTTGTGCTCCGTGAGAGAAAAAAAAAATAATAATTCCTGGAAAATCCCATCAGGTGTCATTTCTCAGAACAATCCCAGCCTGTAATGTTGTTGCTGGCCTGGATGCAAACAAACAGGAGCCCACAGTCCCTTCCACTTATCCGGTATCATTATCCCTCTCCAATCTGCTGTTTGCAACAAGCGTTTATTGACAGAGAACAATAGCGGCTGCTGAGTAAACTGGGAGGAACTGAGCACCAGGCTGCAGTCAAACTCAGGTCACTCCTGTGGGAAGAGCTGTGGAGCACCTGCCTGCGCCTTCCCTCTGCTTCAGACATGCCAGGGATGGGCCAGCACAGAAATGCATCCCCTCAGCAAGCAGGGATTAAAGGGTATTGTAAAATAGAGCCAGTGAATGGTTTGGGTGGGAAGGGATAATAAATATCAGCCAGTGCCACCCCAGCCATGGCAGGGACACCTCCCACTGTCCCAGGCTGCTCCAGCCCCAGTGTCCAGCCTGGCCTTGGGCACTGCCAGGGATCCAGGGGCAGCCACAGCTGCTCTGGGCACCCTGTGCCAGGGCCTGCCCACCCTCCAGGGAACAATTCCTGCCCAATATTCCCACCTGAACCTATTCTCTGTCATTTTAAACATCTCTCCTTGTCCTGTCCCTCCGTCCCTCGTACAGAGTCTCCCTCCATCTCCCTTGTCAGTTCCTTCAAGCACTCTAAGTCCAAGCTTCTCTTTCCCCAGGCTGAACAATCCCAACTCTCAGCCTTTCCTCACAGCAGAGGGACGTAACAAAATCCTGATCTATCCATGGGATACGTTTGCTCTAGGAGACTGAACCTGCATGTGCTCACCCCAATAAACTGATCAACGCAGCAGCAAGTTTTCCATGGACATTTTGCACTTCCACTTTTACCCCCAGGGTTTGGGAAGTGTCACAGCACAGCCCTGCTGTCACCTGTCCTGTCCTGCCAGGCAGCTCCAAACCCCACAGCACAGCAGCACTACAATCACTGAGATGCATTCCTAAGATGCCCCTTTTTCAACTTCCTAAAAACGTTTCCTTCCTTGCTCTCAGGCACAAATATGCACAAGATCATCACCTGAAACACCTGAAAGAGTCTCCACGGGCCACCACAGCTCCACACAGCCTGGAATGTAACTCCAGGGCTCCACAAAAGCCTTAAATCTGTCCTAAAGCACCACAGTCCTCCCTGAAGCAGCAGAAGAGAAGCAGCAGTGCTTGGCTGTAGGACTCCCTGTGCTTTCACCAGCTTTCCTCTTGACAAATCCTCATCCCCCTGTTCAAAGAGACATTACAAGAGCAGCACTCTCTCAAAACTTATAAATCATTACCATTGTATCACCTCTTAGTTCACAAACTCCTTAAAGCCACCCCCTAATTATAAAATATACATTTCTATGTACCTGGTTGGAAGGTACTTCCATAAACCCCTTTGGAAAAGCCATCCCAGTCTCAGAGAGGCACTAAAACACCCTGACCATGAAGTGTGGTCAATGTCCCCGTCTAAAATTAGGCTTCTTATTATTTGCCAAGTCTTGACACACAACAAAAACTCACCAGGAACAAACAAAAAATACTGGAACTCACTGAATTTGGCAACGACCTCCAAGACCATCGAGTCCAAGTCCAACCCCCACCCTGCCAGCCAGCCCAGAGCACTGAGGGCCACATCCAGTCCTTCCTTGGACACCTTCAGGGATGGGGACCTAAATTCTGTAACTGGGCAGTTCTCCTCTTACATCTGACCACCCATGGGCACGTGGCATTAATTTTCTATTTCATCATTTATTCAATTAAAAAAAAAAAAAAAAGGATTAAACTACCACAGGAGTGGCCTAATTACTCCATATGAACACAAGCCTTTGGACACCGAGGCATTTTAAATACAGTATTTTTTAAACACAGTGGCACCAGTTCTACCTCTCACTGCAGCTCTCAGCAGAAAGGAAAAGGGGCAAAGAACAGCAGAATTCAGGATTGGAAGCTACCACAGCCACTGTGCACTATCTCAGAGGTGCTGGGCAGGCTCCCAGACTTCCCAAAGCAGCTCTTTCCGTCCCTTTTCCCCAGCAGAAAGCAAACCACCCAAATTACAAATTTCACACGAGACTAAAAGCGGGGAACGTGAGACGGAGCAGCCCCACTCCACGGCCACTCTGTGACACCGAGGGGACACAAACAGCTCCCGGGACTCTCTGGATGCCCCTGATGTCCCCGTGGAGGAAGCCACACACCCATGTGGTCCCCTGCACACAACCACACTCCTCCCCACCCGCTCAGGGCCAGGGGTGAAGACAGGACTGAGAGGAGGGACAAGGATCCGCGGCAGCGGGAGCAGGGAAAAGCTTCCCCAGCGAAGCTGATCATCCCCCCGTTTCACGCGGCTCCCCAGTTGTTAATCTGCTATCCGCGTTATCCCATTAGATCCACACCCATGCCGCCCGCACGCCGAGCCCTGAACTCTCTCAGGAAGCGGAGCTGAGTCACCCTCTCAGCTGCCTGCTGAGATAATGCCTCTGCACAGAGGCTCGGGGCAGCAAATTCACTCCACTCCAGTGCAGGGCATCCAGCAGCATCCCCAAATCCCCCTGTGCCTGGGGGAGTGCTCCTGACAGCCCTGTGGCCCGCCAGCTGTCACTGCAGGCTGCTTGGCACGATTCGCTCCAGCTGCATCACAGCCAGCAAAGCTTCAGGCCCTGAGATGTTAAGAAAACTCTGCTGGGCACAGGGATATACCAGAGGAGGGGGGAAAGGAAGAGAAATGTATTCTATAAGCACACGTGTGTTTTATATATACGCATCTCTGTATATAGCTATACGTACATTGCTGAGCTCCCCCCGCTGCGACATAACAAACGCAACCACAACAACACATCCTCCCGAAACTTCTGCTTTGGGGAAGCCTGCACACAGAGCCCCAGAATATCTGGGGTTGGAAGGCGCCTCTGGAGATCATCCAGCCCATCCCAGCTGCCACCTGGAGCAGGTGACACAGGAACACATCCGGGTGGGTTGGGATGTCTCCAGAGGGGGAGACTCCTCGCCCTCCCTGGGCAGTTCCAGGGCTCTGCCACCCCTCATGGAAAGAAGTCCTTCCTCAGGGGGAGGTGGAAATCCTGGCTTAGTTCAGGGCCATTGCACCACTGGAATGAGGCTGGCACCATCCTTTTGGAGATACTTGCATGGCTTGATGAGACACACAGAGCATCGTACATTATGTTTCACTAAGCCCCATCAGCATTCCTATTAGGGATTTTCTCCCCGGCAGACAATACTGAGTCAACACCATCCCCCAGGACTCCTCAGGGCAAACAGGAAGAAAAATATTCTCAAGTCTGAATTTTCAGGTTAGCAGTGCCTTCTCCGATTCTGTTTGGGACTACACAACCTCCAGCTTTCACAGGCAGCAAAGAAAAACAAAAACATCAGAAGACTCATAGTGCCCTTTTGTAATAACATAAAGGTCCATAAAACACATAGAACCAAACTGAATATTCATTTTCTTTAGGAGGACACCAAAGAGAAGCTATCCCTCCCAAAGCAGCCTATAGGAGAATGGCACAGGCCAGTGAATCCAATGTTCAATCAGCTCTAAATCTGATTTATCTCCTTGTGACACTTTGAACCCTCACGTCCCTGTCATTCAGCAGAGAAATCCCCCAGTGGGGTGAGGATCTCAGCCTCCTTGCAGGAAAACAATCAGAGAAACACAAAGCTATTATAAAACCATTACAAACTTCTCTGCAGAGCAGTGGACACAAAAAAAATACCAATTAAGCACATCGCCTTGTGCTTTTTTCAAACTGGGAGGGATTTTTAATTCTCCAATTACTTTCAAATCCAGTTTCCTTACTACACATGCAACTCCCCACACTGGAAATTCACGTACACTTTAACTTTGTTATTAAACAATCAGTCCGTTTCACAACTTTTCTTCTGCTCATGTCATTTTCGAATCAATTTTAAGGCATTCCTGGAAAGCCGGGCAGGGCACTCACCCCCACCAGCGCGGCAGACGCAGAGTTCTGCAAAAGAGGAACTTTGCTTTCCAGTGTCCCCGCGTTGGAACATCAGCTCTTGAACTACGTGACAATTCAGTCATTCCAAAATACCCAGCCCACAGCACCAGGCAGATAATTTGGCAATTCAACGAGTGGCTGCCATCAGTGGCATTTCTGCTTCCCTGGGTCTGTCCTGCATCCTCAGCGCTGGAACTACCCACAGCTCTCACGCGGGGTCACTGGGATTTTCTAATAATTTTTAAAAGTCGAGATGAGGTTTTGTGGGCACGTGCACACAGGGTTTAATATTAATTCCTACAATTCGCTTAGGTTTTGCTCGGCCCCAGAAACTGCCTTCTTCCCGCTAGCTTTGTTTAGGAGGTTCAGCCCTGGGTTTCCACGAGAAGTTGATCTTCACAATCCATCCAGCCCAAGAACTGTGGTGGGCATTGAACTTCACGTTTCCAATTTGAATAGACGGATTTATTATTTCCTTTCCCCCGGACAAACGCTCATTCATGCCAATAAAGCTTCCTGCGCCGCAACCCCGAAATAAAACCTTGTGCTGCAAATTCAACATCTTTAACCTGACCCGGGCCCCTGCCCGAACCCAGCGGGGTCCGCTCCTGCTTTTAGCCCCGGCGGGGATGTCCGAGCCACCGGCCGCCAACAATCCCCCTCTGTTCCAGCGGGACGGAAGGAGCGCGGTAGGAAATGGAGCCCAGCTCATCTGTATGAGCATCACACTCGTGAGCAGGAGCCCCGCACCGCTCACGGGGGAACAGCACCGGGGCACGGGCCGGGCTCCCCACGGAGCCGCCTGGGCAGCGCGGGGGGAAAACAGCTCCGAGCTCCTCCGCTCCGCCAGCCACGGCGCGGCGGAGCCCAGCGAGACAGGCAACTTCTCCCACACTGCTCCTCAACTGCCCGGGAGCCGGCAGGAGCCGGCCAGGAACCGGAGGGGACTCGGGGGGAACCGGGGAACACCGCGCTCCATCCCGGCCGCGCAGCGGAGCGGGGAGGCCGCGGCCGGCGGTGCCCCCTGCGCGCAACAGGCGGCAGCGGGGCGGGCGCGTCCTCACCTACGCCGTACTTCTCCTCCCTTTTGGTGGGCACCCAGCGGGTCATGGCGCCGGGAGCCGCCGGGATGCCGGAGCCCCGCTCCCTACGCCGCCATTTTCCAACCGCGGGANGGTTGTGTCCCGGGGTCTCCCCGCCTGTCCCCGGTTGTGTCCTAGGCCTCCCCGCCTCTCCCCGGTTGTGTCCCGGGCGGACCCGGTTGTGTCCCGGGGTCTCCCCGCCTCTCCTCGGCTCTGTCCCGGGGCCTCCCCGCCTGTCCCCGGTTCTGTCCCGGGGCCTCCCCGCCTGGCCCCGGTTCTGTCCCGGGCGCACCCGGCTGTGCTCTGCTCGGAAGTTTGTGGCTGCCTCCTCCCCGGAGATGCGGCTTTAAAACAAATGGGGTTTTTTTGGGAATGTTTCACAGTCGGAGCGAGATGCGCCTTTGGAGGTTGCCGTGCGGGAGCTGGACAAGGAGGAGTGGGGTTATAGGAACATTACGGGGTTAAACCAGGCCAGGTGCGGGTGTTGTAGTCGGATCGGGAAAATCCCCGGTACCGATCCGGGCTGGGGATGAACTGATGGAGCAACCCTGGGAGAAGGGCTCGGGAGTCTGGTGGCCAGACCTGGACACGCCCCGGCCATGGGGGAAAAAATCCTCGAGTCCTGGACTGATGCCACACCATGGGCAGTAGGGAAGAGGGGAATTCTGTCCTCCTGCCCCGCTCAGGTGAGGTCCCACCTGTCGAGCTGCCTCCAGCCCTGGGATCCAACACGGGAAGGACGTGGAGCCAGTGCAGAGCAGGCCATGGATGCTCCCAGGGCTGGAGCCAGGCTGGGACACCTTGGGGTGCTCACCTGGAGAGGAGAAGCTCCAGGGAGAGCTCAGAGCCCTTCCGGGGCCTAAAGGGGCACCAGGAGAGCTGGAGAGGGACTGGGGACAAGGGATGGAGGGGCAGGACGCAGGGAATGGCTTCCACTGCCAGAGGGGATATCAGGGATGAATTGTTCCCTGGAGGGTGGGCAGGCCCTGGCACAGGATGCCTCTGGATCCCTGGCAGTGCCCAAGGCCAAGTTGGATGGGACTTAGAGTATAAAAATAATAAACCTTCTTATTTCTAGACCTAAGTCCAAAATCTTGTCCAAATCTAGCATCTCCTGGCTAATTAAGTATGGATTACAAAAGAACCAGCAAGGGAAATGAACTTCCTGTTCAAAATCTCTGTAGTCTTGGAGGCATCCAGGCCCGTGATTTAAAAAAAAAAAAATAAACTCTTTAGGAAACAGACAATAAAGTGTGTAAAAGTCAAGAACCAGCAGAGGGATAACACTTGAAAGGAATAAAGAGAAGTGAAATGACTGACTGGCTGTCATTTGGTAGGATTAGTCCTCTGCCAAAGGGGAAGCCCTGTAGCACAAATTTAAGGATTAAAATAGATCCAGGGTTGAATCCTTTTTCTCCTTATTTTCTCGTGTTGTATGGATGGCAAAGGACCAATTTCTGCAACAGCATTTTTGCTGTCAGGTTTTGAGATCAGATACTCGGACCCCTGAATGAGTCTGCTCCTCTTTCCACGAACCTTCCCTTCTCCCACCCTTGGGATGAGTTTCCCAGGACATCACCAACACGTGCAAACTCATCTAGATTTTACTGTGGCTGTCCTGCAGGATCCCAAGGGACTGTGATGGAGCCAGCTCCTGCGCCTTTGTTCATTCTGCCCAGGAGTGAGGACATCAAAAGGATTTCAAAGTCAGGCCTTGTCCTCGTTATCCTGCACTAATGGATCAATGATTTCGAGCCTTCCCAAAGACAGCTTACAAGGGAGCTCTTTGATTCCACACCTTTGTTTTCATAAGGGAAATCAAAGGGAAATTGACTGAAATGCTGCATGCGCTCGCTCCGTGCCCGTAGTCACCTTTGGTTCTCCACACCAGGGAGAGTGAAAAGCAATAATATTTATTTCCAGCTATGGATGTTACACCCTTTTACACAACTGGTGTGTTATTTTTAAATACATGCAACCAAACTGCCAGAGCTGCTCAGGCCTCAGGTGCTTTAGGGGGTTTGGAGGCTATTACTGGAACAATCTGTAAATCTGGGAGCTAATTGACTTTTCATTCACATCACTGATAACCAGGAATCGCTCCCGTGGAACCGTGGTGGCTTTGCAGGTCCGGGGTGTGAGCAGGGGACACAAAGCAGGACAGTGATGTTAATTTAAACCCGTAATTAGTTAATAAATGAGTTATTGCCGCGGTCTGCCCTTTCCAGGCCTCAAGGTTCAAAGCTGAAATGGGTTTGTTTCTGTTTTGAGGGAGGCCAAGGGAGCACTCGTGTTTCCCTTCGTGAGAAATGTGCTGCTGCCAAGTTTTCTTCAGGTGTTAACCAAGAGTTAAATTAAATTCTCCCAAAACTTGGCACTCCTTAGTCCCAGCTTACCTCTATATCTGCACTAAATGGGAATTATATGGACACCAAAGATCAAGTGCAAGCCTAAGGCAGGAAGCACCAGGTTCAATAAAATGAAAGTTAAAGAATTACTTATAACTTCTACATATTAAATCCATTCAATAGCACAATTTGTGTTGATGCCAGTGAAAAAGAAGAGCTTTGTCCTGTTGTCTGATCATGTTCTGTAACAAATATATCACAGCTGATCCCGTGACCACCATAAAGCCTCACTGCTACTGGTGAGGGTCTATATTAATTTTACTGCTTTCCACATTCTCATTTTAATGAAAACGTGTTACAAGTAGATCTAATGCTATTAAAATTTTGGTAGCCAGCAAAAAATGCTTTTAATTCACAATGCATAAATATCTCAATGCTGGGGTTTTACAGCTAGGAAAAAAAATGGTAATTTTTGGACTGTGACATGGAGAAAATAAAAGATTTTTATTTTTTCTCCAGCAAACGTAATATAAACTGTCCTGAAAAAAGCATTTTTCATTAAACTGTAAAATGTTCAAGCTGACATGTTTTACATGCTTAGGCATAATATATTTCTTTGCACTGTGCATGTGTGGTTTTCATTTATTAAGAGAAAACTGAAAAAATGCTTCTTTCCATAAAACCTGAAAGTTTTATCACATCCTTATGTCAGCTCTTGGGGTTCTCATCTGATTTCTTTAATGCATCACACAGAGCCGGAGACGCTTCTCTTGGAGCGAAGGAACATTCCTTTTCATTTCTTAGTTCCAAGAAATCCAAATGCAATATTTGGCCATGAATGATGTTTGAAATTCTTGTCACAGCATCTTTTCAAAAGCATGAATGGAAACAGAACTGCTGCCCTGCTTGAGACAGATCCACAATAAAAAAAGATCTTCCATAAATGTACAGATGTTACCAAGATTTGTTTCGTGGTCATTGCAGATGACTACGCATGGGGAATGTTTGTTCCATCTCAGTTAAATATCACAAGTTTTTGAAGTAACTTCTTTTCACTGACAGGCCTTGTAGGTAAATTCAGCATTTTCAGAAAAGACACACATGTAGTTCTTGTACACCCACAGTGCAAATTCTTCTTGGAAATATTCCTCCCAGGAGGAGATGGGTGGACTTACAAAAGAATAATGTAATCACTTTTTGGCTTTTCTGTTTGCACTAAAGCTACTCTGTTGGAAATGTTAAGGCCTCCATTCCAGCTGCTGATCATCTATTTTTGCTGTAGTTTCCATGAGGGGTGAATGACCTCTGTGTCTGTGACTGGCTGCATGTTCCATGTTTGGGTGTACACAAAATAAGAGGTTTTTACACCTGGCGGGAAAAGGCTTTTAATAAATGCCCTGGTTTACGATGTATTGCAATGAATCAGAATGGAAATAAGATTAAATTTGAGTTTGTGTTACAAAAATGACTTCAGCCTTGCTTTGCAAGCTGATACATCTGATTAACTTGGGGGCCTCTTGCAGGTAAAAGTGGACCACTTACAGGGAGAATTAAGAAACCAAAACTGCCTTTCCTTTGACATTCCTGTTGGCTTCTGTCAGCCAAGGTGTGGCATTTACAAACCTGCACAGTTTGACAAGAGCTGGAGAGAAGTTCTGTGCTTTTCCAGGCTTTACCCATTTTTAAAGGGTGCTCAGTAATCTTTCCTCTTCCTCTCACTTTCATGGAAGCATTTGGATTATCTCTGGGAGTGTCTTCAGCTTTTCTTCCAGCAGGATGGCATCTGGGATGCCCAGCGTGCTGCATGCAGGGCTTCATTTGCCAGCAGAAGTGTGCACAGGCAACATTTGAATTTATTTAGCTCCTGGGATGTACATTGCAGTCATTGCAGAGGTTTAGGGTCTTTGAGAAGCGTTAAAGAGAACATTTCTCCTTCCATCCTGCTGGCTCCATCAGCAGTTTCTGCCTCCTTGCATTTGAATTTTTATATTCAGATATTATGGGGCTATTAGGGATTTAGAGGGTGATTAATTATTTCTTTCAGAGAGGAAGTCCAGAAAGGAGCTGAAGATACTAATTTATTAAGTAATATTATTTTATTCGACTGTTTATGTTTTAGCCTAAAAAACGGGGCTGTACGAAATGAAAGGGATTGTTTCCTAAATTATGTTCCTTCAGACTGTGCTGCTGGAGGTGACAGAACAGGCAAGGAATTTTCAGAGGGGTTGGATGTTTAGATGCAAATGTGTGAACTTTTTACAGGTACTCTTTACAAATGCACAGGGGTTCCCAAAGTGATGTGGTTTTGGAAGGATGGGATTATTCCGGATACAGCTTAGTTTGTTTATACCCTGTGCTCTGTAATAAAAGGTGGTTTACAATGCCACAATAAATGGAAGCGGCTTCACGTCTACAAAAGGGGGAAATCTGATTTCTGCCCGTGCAGGGTGTGAGGTTTTACGTTCTTGAGGGAGAAAGTGCAGTGAGATTTTATGGCGGGTCAGGGCTATCACTGTGTGCTCTGAATAAATAACTTTTACATAAAGAGCAGGTCTTTTGTCAAAACCATCTCAGGCATCACCTTAAGGACATTTTATGTGATGCCTCGGACATTGGCTCACGGGCTCTTTCCCTGCAGGGTTATTTTTACCCCTCACCCTTCGCGGGATGTTCATTCCTGCAGGACTGAAATCCTCTTGGCAATTGCAGGTTTCTCCAACTCTCTGCAGACAGAAATTTCACCAAATCTAATAAAACCTTTTTATTCCCAGCTGAAGTACTTACTAACAGGAGGAAAATACACTCACTCACGAGTGTTACGTTAACTCCAAAAGCACACAAAAGTTAATTTTTTAGCAGTTCCTTGCACAAACTGGCCTTTAATTCTTACAAACAGCAACAGACTCAGGAATATCTTTGCAAATTTTACAGTCAAGCCCAATGCAATTAAGGGAAAGGGTTGTACAAATTAATCTAAAATACAAGTCAACTTAGAGCTCACTGTTGTGGAAACCTGTTCCTTTTTGCAACACCTGTGAAAAACCAACAGTACAAGGGTTTATGTGGATGTGGGTTTTTTTCTGTTGGTGTTTGCTGGTACCTTTTTCATATATTTGATACCTACACTCAAACTGAGATACCGAACTCAATTTACAAAAGTCGGTGACAAATTCAAGTATAACTGGCGAAACAAAAAGCTGGATGTAACAAGTCAGGGATGAATCATTCTCAGAAAGTCAGTGAAGTTTAACTATATCAACTCCAACAGATCTGTGATTTTAAATCTGTGTTCAAGCTCACAGTAAAAATTAAGAGCATTTTCAAAGGCGTTTTCTGGGACTGTATTCTGGTAAAGCTGTTACTTATTAGAAGCCAAATAATGATTACACAGAAGAGTGCAGGCTGGAGTTGCAAACATCCATTATTTCTGGAAATAAGGCTCAGCTCTCATGTTGCACTTAACATTTTGAAAGCACTGAACAAATATTAACTCTCTCTTGTGATCCAGGGAGCTTTCAGGATCTCCATTTGCAAGGGGGAGGTAGCTGAGCTAAGGCCAGCTTTTTAAAATGTGACAGGCATTCAGAAATTGAGAAATTCAGAATGCCAGGCCACTTGTGTCACCTCCTGATGATGTGATTTTCCTGAGGCCAAAAGCGACACGTTAGCTGGGGCAGGGTTAGATTGGATGATTTCCTCGGCCTGCAGACAATGTTCCCTCTCATCCTTTGATGAACGATATGAGATGACAATGAGAAATGACAGAGAGGGAGCATGATGTACTAGCACCTGTTAGAAGGTTTGAAAAACCGATTACTGGAATATGGAGTGTTTGAAGCAACCAGGAAAATGAGTCTGTGGGAACAAAGGACTGGGCGGGATTCACAGAAATGCCCTCCACCTATAAAAATGTTAATTTCTGAAGGAGAAACACAACATCCCATCGACTCTCTACCCAAATTTTATCCGAGCCCTTGGAAGACCAAGTTGGGAAGGGATGGGAGGATGCCCAGGAGGCAGCGTGTAGTGCAAGAAGCTGGCATCGCTTTTGCCAACGGATTGATCCAAAGCAGTTGGCAAACCGTGCTCAGGGAATTGTGCTGCCCTGATGGGGTCTGGGGGCAATGGTACCATTATCTCTCCCTGGCTGCTCTCCAAAACTGGGTTTCTAAATGGATTTCCTACTGCAAACTCTGGTAGGGTTTCCTACCGGGCAGGATTGGCTTCCTAAAGGCTCTTTTAAAAAGATTTTATCAGCTGTGCCTTAGGACAAAGCCTTTGCTCTCCTCTGCCTTTGGATGGAGGCTTCCTTCAGGGGGGATGATGGGGTGGCAACTCCACACCTCCCAGCTGGGTTGCCATGGCAGGTCCGGTTCCCTTTGCAAAATCCCCAATAATTTTGTTTCACCTTGTAGCTCACAAATGACTGAAGTAGCTCAAATTGACTTCTCCAAAATAAGGTGTGATCTTCACCTGGGGACAAAGAGCAAGCCAGGAACTCAGCCGCTTGTTTGATCTTCTGTAAATCCTTCTCTGGGAGGGCGGGCAGGCCCTGGCACAGGGTGCCCAGAGCAGCTGTGGCTGCCCCTGGATCCCTGGCAGTGCCCAAGGCCAGGCTGGACACTGGGGCTGGAGCAGCCTGGGACAGTGGGAGGTGTCCCTGCCATGGCCGGGTGGCACTGGGGGGGATTTAAGGTCCCTTCAACCCAAACCATTCTGTCCTTCTATGAAACCAGGTGAATTTTTTCTCCCCCTCATGCAAGGATTCCTGGAAAGTGAAGACAGGTATTTGCTGTGCTTTGCACGAGGCTCAGTTTTCCACGTGGAGCACGGAGCTGTTTGGAGTTGGCTGCCAAACATGAAACAGCGCCTCATTCCTCCTTGGAAAAGAGACAGGAGCTGATCTAATGCTCAGTGCCTTCCTTTTGTCTGGCTTAGGAAACCAGCTCAAAATTCTCTCCTGTCATGTTGGAAAAATGTCACATTTTTATTTCCAGCAGGCTCCTGCACTGAGATGAGTCAAACATAATAAAGCTGATATCTGTATTCCTGAGCTTGCTCTGGCTCTGCCCAAACTTCAGCTCACAAACTACTTACGTGGAGTTGTTTGGAAATGGAAAGTTGTGAGTGCTCTTCCTGATTCTGTAATCAGAAGTTGTTTTTGTCAGCCACAGGAGCTACTCACCAATGTCTGTTGACAGTGGTTGAAATGGAAATACAGAAGCCCTTGTCTGAAAATGGGAAAATCTTCCTCCTCATCAGAAGCCTCCACCTGAAAAACAATGATTTACTTGTTTGACAGAGAGAGAAACACTGATAAAATAAACCGTGTTCCAGGCTATTTTCAATGTTCATCATCTATCTGTCTGTGAATATGTACTTTTATCTCTAAAATACACATATTTCTGCAATAAAAGTATTAATATTCTGGACGGGAATCCAATTTTATCTTTAAGCAGCATTTGCCAGGGATTGTTAAATCATATAATGGAAGCTTTGTCTAGACACATTTCTCAGTGGCCAACTTAAATTTTTTTACTTTGATTGTTTTTAATGTTTTTCTCGGAAGAAAAGGTCCTAATAAATTTGTTTACAACCTTTTCTGGAAACTCTGTCAGTTTTATAATGTTCAACTCTGGTAATAATTTTTCTAAACCAAGCCCCCTAGTCTTGGAGTCTGAGTGTTCTCCAGAAGAACCCTCAGCTGAAAGTTCCCTCAGATTGTTATTAAAAAAGTTATTAGATTTTTTTTTTTTTGCAAGTGAAACATTATCAAGTGTATTACTTGGAAAGGAGCAAGGCTTTCCTTCAGTGACTGCAGGATGTTTCCATGTGATGATTTTTACTATGAGTTATTATTATAAATTGCCTGGGTGGATTTCACAAAAAAACGATGGAAAATCGAAATTATGACCATTGTCAAACCCAAGACAGCCTCAACACCCAGGCAGGGTCTGGGACATGGCTTTAAAGTCTCAGCAGTGGTTGTTGGAATAAGGGACAAGGTATTTTGTGCAGCATTTTTAAAGCTGCTGCCTTTGTCCTCTGGCCCTTGGCCTTGGTCCCAGCTCCCTGAAATCAATGGCAAGGCTTTCGTTGATTTTGGTGGGATTTAGCTCTGGCCCAGCTCTTTAGTGAGCGGGTTTCAGGTTTTAGACCTCTCAATCACAAGCGTTCAAGCAAGCCTGACAAAATGTTCCTGCTTTCCACAGGGCTGCAGGTGCTGTTCCTGAGGCTCATAACGTCACGTTTCCCTTTGTTTCTCAATGCTCTTTAATAGTGAACTATTATTTTCTTCCACTTCCAGGTGTGCACCTCAATCTCCTCAAAGCCGTTAAAAACAGAATGCCAGGATGGTTTTAAAAAGCCAAAGTGGCTGCATGAAGCTGGATTTTCACCAA
This sequence comes from Donacobius atricapilla, assembly GCA_013397315.1. Classification (NCBI taxonomy): domain Eukaryota; kingdom Metazoa; phylum Chordata; class Aves; order Passeriformes; family Mimidae; genus Donacobius; species Donacobius atricapilla. Next base: position 203,854 of record WBMY01011135.1, read on the forward strand.
AGGCCATGAGTTCATTTAGGACACCTTTCCTTGGTTGGGGTTGTTGGGGTATTCTAAGTTAATTTTTGAATCTTCCCCTGCAGTATTATCCTGTTTTAAACTTAATTCTGTGTAAATTTGGTCTGCTGTCTGAGAACTTCCACGTCGGTCAGAGAAGGAGAAGTGAAACTCGTTAATTGGGTGAATAAAGCAGAAGGATTCCTTCCAGGATTTGGAGCTTCCTGCCTCCCAGAGCTTTGGGGGATGCTGAGGGCTGTCCCTGCCCTCCACGCCACGGGGACAGGGGACACAAGGTGCTCCTTGGAGGTTCCCAAACCTGCCAGAGCATTCAGAGGGAAAATGTCACTTTGTGAGGCTCCAGTCATCCCGGTGTTCCCTTTCTGGGGTTGCTGGGGAAGGCAGCAGCTCCAGGAGGCTTCTTGGATTGCTCTCACGTTCTGGGTCCATCTGCTGGGACATTTCCAAGGACATTCCGTGGGTGACATCACCTCTGCTTACAGAGGGGAGTGTGGTTTCCATGGCCACACTTCCATCCCCTCCATCTTCCTGCCTGCACTGCCACCTTAAACACAAAGGATTCACTTCCCGATTTAGAGAGGTCTGAGCTGGTGCAGCTCAAAGCTGTCACACTTTGATTGTTCTTTCAGTGCCTGAAAACTCAACTTTTAGCTCGACTGTGGAGCAAGAAATACTTCTTCCTTGAACTCTCTGCATTTATACAGCCCTCTGTCTTTAGATTAGACAAGCAGATACAAGAATTGTCTTGTAAAATTGTAGTTTCCCTTTAATAAGCCCACTCTGACAGGCAATTATTCATGCAGTCTGCTCGGTGCTAAATGTTTTTTTCATGCTGTGCACCCCTGTCTCTTGATTGCAGGAATGCACTCCTGTGAATTATAATTATGAGTAAATATGAAGTGGTGTGCAGGAAATGATTTACTAGACCTTCCATTGCTACATGCTATTGATTCTTCTCTTCTAACAAATAACGTGTATTTTTTTTCATTCTGTGGGTTTTTAAGTATTTACTGCAAGTTATTTTGAAAGAAGTTGGTGAAACTCTGCATGAAGAATCTCTTCGGTGACTAATTGTTTGTTAACATTTAAATTTCAGGACAAAAATGGCAAGAAGGTGTTAAAGTTTGGTGCTGGAATATGAAATATTATACAGACATAACCATGTGGATCCAATTCACCTTGATAATTATCCCATTTTCAGATACTTCCAGACAAACCATAGGCTTGTCATACTTAATAAACCAGATATTCCCTCATGATTAAAAAAAAAAGTTGTCTGATCTCACTCCTTATAGATTTGTGTATGTCAGGGGCATAGAGAGTAAAAATCTAAACCATACAAAAACTATGTCATAATAACCATTTTGCTCTTTGCCTTCAAATATGAGCTGTGTGATAGAAATACAGCAGAAATGCCCAAAAATAGACAGAACGTGGTGAGCCTTTCAGGATCTAAAGTTTGCTTCCTCTCCAGGCAAATCCTGTTGACTGAGATGTCGTGAATCCTCAGAGAAAACAGTGGAGGTTCTGTAAGGTTCAGAGTTGTATTTAATTTTTGAAATAGTATCACTTAAGTGGGTATGTAAAGAACAAACCGTGTCAAGCAAAGATGACTCCTTTTTAATTAAATCCTAAATTAGTGGGAGAAGGCAAGGCAGTGCACGAAAGCATCTAGAATTTACCGAAGCGTTCGACACGGCGTGTCTCAAAATTGTGTTTGACAAATGAATCCAAGTGGATTACGCAGAAATGCAATTATGAGCCCGAGTAATTGGCTAAAGAATGTTCTGAGGAGTAATGATCGTCAAGGGAGTGCAATCCCGGGCCCACGCAGGACGTTATTGGGATTTCACTACACCCTGAGGAAGGAGGTTTGTGGTGATAATGTTGCAGAAACGATTTAACTCTCTTGTGGGGTTGTGTACCTGGCAGAGCTGAGGACTGGGGGAGTTGGAGGAGTGTTCTTTCCGTTGTTCCAGGCTAGCTGGAGGTGTGGTGGGCAGCAGAAATGCACGGCGTGGCTCTGATCACAAATGCACCTGCAGTTTGCCCGGGTCAGAATTCTTTCTCTGCCTCGCAGAGAAACATCTGCAGGCAGATTTCAGCGCCCAGCGTCACCTCCTGTGCAAGGCTGTCGCCTTTTGAGGCTGTTCCCCCACAGCTCACCTGTGAAAACACAAATTAAACCGTTCCAGCTGCCTGTGCCCGTAACCCACAGACCTCAGGGCTTTCTGACCAGGCACATCCCTGGTGGCTGGATGCTGGGAATTACAGAATCATTTAGGTTGGAAAAGACCTCTGAGGTCATGGAGTCCAACCATCGAGCCAGCCCTGCCAAGGCCACCACTGACCCGTGGCCCTAGTCATGAGGAGAAGGAAATTCCCTTGCTAAAAGGACAAATAAACTGAAGTCCCTGTGTGAGCTGAGCAATTGCCTTCCCTGTGAGGCACAAATCCGAGTAAAACACGAGCTTGGATCACACATCAAGGAAGCAGCAGGCTGGGGTGAGAGGAATAATTGGCCCATTTCCCAAATTCACCTTCTGTGTTTAGTTCCAGCCCTGGAAAGGGAGGGCAAATTGCTGCAATTTGGGGTTGTGTCCCTGTTTTCCCTTTATCCTGCTTTGCTTTCCACAGGTGCAGAGGTGGTGGGTTTGGCTCTGCCAATGCAGCATGTTTAGATGAGCACGGTGGGATGTAAAAAACCCCAGGTCAGCTCTCTGGAATATATAAATAGATGGAATTGAAGCAGGAGCTCTTTCTTATTGCTCAGGAATCGCAGCACAGAAAGCTGGGAATGTTTATCCAAGAGCTCCATCAGTTATAATGAGGAAAAAAATGCTGCAGTCAGGATGTGATGGGATGTGGGTTCTAGATCCTCATTCCGCTCCAAGGGCTAAATTTGTTCCTTCAGGGGAATTTTATCAGGGAATTCTTTCAGGGGAATTTATCAGGCTTTGTGGGAGCACCTCTGATTGGAGGGGAAGGGCCAGGAGCGTTCTCCCCGTGTCTGTCAGGACGGTTTGGCCATGATGTAGCTCATCCACCTAAAATAGCTCCAGTGGTGAATATTTAGTGCATGTTTTCATCCAGTCTCCCTCAGCACTCAGGGAAGGGAGGATAATACGGCTCATTTTTAAACATGTGCAGAATAGGTCACATAGGCAGAACGAGAAAACCCCTCTTTTTCTGCCAAATAAAACCTGGCCAGCTGTGCCAAACTGCAGGCAGGTCTTCTAACCTGACCGTTCTGTTACCCACCTCAGCGCTGGTTTATTTCCAAGTACGTTTATAACCACTGGCACCACCTGTGTTGGTTTTTCCCTACATTTTTTGTCCTCCCTGCTCATCCATCCTGCCATTCTCCCCTTCCCTAGGGCCGGGAGGGACACTGGACTTCAAGCAGACTTGACTTGACTGATCAAACTTCAGAAATAAGTTGGAACTTTTTTATATGGAATAAAAAAATACTTTTTTTCCCTCATGGGTAAGTCTTTCCCAGGCTTTTGGTGAGGAAGTTTGGACCTGATGATCCTTGAGGTCCCTTCCAACCTGTTTTTTTTTTTTTTCCCACCAGTACTGAAGTGGCAGAAAGAAGCCTTCCAGCTGAGAATGTTTTCTGTATATAAAAGGAGAGCGTTTAACCTGAGTATTTCAATCAATCCCATGAATATATTTCACTCCAGTAATCCAGGCTGATGGAAGAGCTTTAGGATTGGGGAGCTGATTCCCAGCAGTTCCACCTTTGAATGGAATGAGCTTTTTTTTGCCCACAGTTGAGGCTGCCTGGGCTGGGAAACTGCAGAGAGAGGCCTGAACTGACTCACACAGGTGCAGGTTGCCATTCCTGGGATTGAAATGATTTCACTGCCTCACTCTTCCCTAATCAGGAGCATAAGGAGCTTTAATGTGCCTGTATCCTTCACTTTCATTTCTAGATCAAGCAGCCACCAGCACTGAGCAATGCATTGTCGCAGTTGTGAGTAACGAACCTGAAAAGTGGACACTTTGCTAATTTGCTAAAAATAAGGTTTTACATCTCTGTAAAAGCTCCCTCTCATCCCTTTGGATGATGAAATACAGCACTGAGATGTTCTCTTGCATCCGTGTCCAGGCTGGAGAAGGCTCTGTTTCAACAGACTTCCCGAAATTCGCTCTTTAATCCTATTTCATGTGAGGTGGTCTCACAGGAAGAACATAAAAGGTGAATGGTGGAGTCCTAGTCATAAAATAAAGAAAGTAAAAGGGCTTAACACTGGGACTATGAAAGCAGTTTCCAAGCAGCCCTTATTGAAATTAGGTTTTAATCTGGTAAAAATAGAACATACATTTACGAGCACCTCTTTCAATGGAGTGAAAATACTGCAACATAAAAAGCTCTGCAGTTGATCCTGTGCGTTACTGTTGGCTTTTATGAGGATTTTGTCAACGACAGAACAAATATTGTAAGCATTTCCTGATTGGTTTTTTCCCTCTCTGCTTGAGAAAATAACAAAATAAAGAAACAATTATTTTTTTTTTCCCCTGCCTGTTCATTCTGATATCACTCTTCAAGCTATTCCTCTTCAGTCCTGGTGATAAATGGGGCTTTGCAGGGAGCAGCCATAAAGCTCTCACAGTTTGTTTGTTGCATGTTGCTTATGTGGATTTTAAAAGAACATTTTATCGTAATAAACAACCGTGAAAAATTATATATCCTGATCAGTTGTACTAACAAGTATTTGTAAAATAAATCAGGGAATTCAGGTTTGTTTAGTGCTTTCAGAGGAGTCTGTTTGCCCTCCTGTCATGCAGAGATTTCATTTCATTTTTCTTTCATTTTCTTTGATTCATCTTCGGTTTTTTAGACTTATTTTCCCATACAATTTGAAAACATCTCCGTCCACCCATCATCCATCCCTCTCTCCTTCCAATGGCACTAAAAATGGGATTTCTAGATCTGTATTCCTCCTGAATTCCAGGGGATTTCTTTTCCTGACCTGCGTGGAAATCATTCATCTCAAACAACTTGGCCCAAAAGTCCAGTTATTTGGAGAAGGCAAACAAGACATGTTCAAGCAACACATTCCTTTTAATGAAATTAATCTCCATTTTCCAATTAGGCTTCTCTTTTTTTATCAGTTCCCACACTTAATAATATCTACAATTACAAATAGAAATTTTACTTAATCGTGTCTATTAACAACTGGCTTTATAAGAATTTATCTCCCATTTAAATATCTGTGGTCATAGTAACAGAAGTAATTGAGGACTAAATGAGTTTACAGCCTTGAGCGTTGGATAAATTGCATTATTGCCTTTTTTTGTTATTTATGCAGCACCACAAATTCAGGTGGATAGCCCTTTGGTGAAGGAATTTTCCCAAATATCCAACCTGAACCTCTCCTTGTGCAGCTTGAGGCCACTTCCTCTTGTTCCCTGGAAGTGAAGGGAAAAAAAATAGAACAAATTCCTGAAGGTAAATGTTAAATGATAAATGAATGATAAATGATGAATGATAAATGATAACTGATACTGATTGGGTTCTTCGACGCCCCAAATTCCATAACCATCCTTTTTAATCATCAGAATGAAGCCTGGAGCAGAGCTATGGGAATTTCCTGCCAGAGCAGAGGAAGGAGGGCTCCAGTTTCTCTTTTTGCTGGATTTCTCCTCGCTGGGGCCAGATCTGGTCCCAAACAACCTCTCTCTACCTCCTTCCTCACTCTTACAAGTCCTAAACACTTTCTCAACGTTTTATCCTCCCCATTTTCTCTTTTCTTTATCTCTGCCTTCCCTTTGCCTCTTTCCTTACTCATTCCATTTCTTTTTCCATATTAGTGGTGAATGTAACCTACATCCTTTTCCATTTTCCAGGGGCATTCTCTCTATTCTCCTTTCCCCCATTTATATTTTTCTCTTTGCCTTTTTTTTTTTTTCCTTGGTAATTTCAATTTTTCACTCTTTGCGGGAAGATTATATTAGGTGACAAGAATAATGTCAAATAAATGAGATTATGTTAATTAACAGATCTTGTCGCATTTCCATGATTCACAGGAAAAAATATTCACACTGGCTGATTTTTCAATTAAATCATTTGCTCTGTTATCTGCTCAGCATATCTTTATGAATATGCAGAACTGTAATGCAGTTAAATTGTTTCAGGGTCCTTGTTAACCTCAAAAAGCCACAAGTGCCTACTAGCAAAATAGGGGATTTTTTTTTTCTTTTCCTTTTTGGGTCAAAATCCCAATTCTTTGTTTTAGCCTTGATATCTTTTTCAAGGAAGTACAGGGGATTAAATGTTTGAAAAAGCATCTTGATTCTTTCCAAGGATAACAGGCTCATTCTTTTCCTTGTTCGACTTACTTCATCCTAAAAGGTTGTGGGGGGTTTTTTTTGTACCTTTAATATTTCTCATAATGTCTCTTTATCCCATGGGGGCTCTCACCACGAGCAAGTACAGCCCAAAAAACGCCTCAGAAAGAATCTGTAGAGAATTAGCTGGAACTTCAAAGATATCAGAAGCATTAATTCTGAAGTAGAAGGTTGTTCCTGCCCACGTACAAAGGGAACCTTCTGGGAATAAATTGGAGCTTCCTAAACATTCCTTTCCTATGGCAGGGAAGGAATTACAAGGTCTGGCGACGTGGTTAATGGCGAGCACCAACATCTCTGATTTCAGAGCCTGTGACAAAGCCTTGTGGAGCTGTTGCAATTTGAAAATAAAAAACTTCTCATCATCAGCTGAGAGACTGGAGTGTCACGGGCACCTTCCCTGGGGGGTTTCTGTGCTGAAATCACTCAAATTGGTTCTCTGGTGAGATTTCACTGAAAATAAGATAACAGAGCCTTGTGCCACGGAGGAGAGAGGAGATCTCTGTCCCCTGGAGGCTCCAATACAGGATAGTTTGGAGGAATTACAAGGAGCAAATGAAATGAGCTGGTGGTTGTTTACTGATGGAAATCACCCAGGACAGACATTTCCCCTCGCCAGGTTCACCCTTCGAGGGCTTTCCCTTTCAAAAGCTTCTCTGTGTTTTGATTACTCTACTTGGGACCACAGAAGAATTTAAAAATAGAGAATTAAAATATATAAAAATAAAAAATACTATAAAATATTGCAGCACTGCATGTAATTCAACATGTATTATTGTTATTATTGTTCTTATTGAACATGCAGGGAATTCTACTATGCACTGCAATAATGATTTTTCTTTTCTACAGGGTTAATATCCTTTCAAACTTACAGCCCTTTATATCTTTCTATGTGTAAAATAAGACAATTTGCTAGTGGGGAAAATATTTTTTTGTAAAAAAGAAGCAGTATTTTATGTATTTGATAAGTCTGATTAGAACATGAAAAATATGAGTAACAATCTCCAGAGTATTTTATTTGGGATCTCCATAGAATTATGGAATTATGGGATAGTTTGGGTTGGAAGGAACCTTGAAGCTCATCCTATTCCAACCCCTTTCCACTGTCCCAGGCTGCTCCAAGCCCAGTGTCCAACCTGGCTTGGGCACTGCCAGGGATCCAGGGGCAGCCACAGCTGCTCTGGGCACCCTGTGCCAGGGCCTGCCCACTCCACAGCAGATCTGGTTATAAAAACAGTAAAATAAAATGTTGCAAGGAACATTCCACCCTACACTCAGGAATAGTAATTTCAGGATTAGATCTTAGATGGTTGGATATAATTTGGGGCAAGGGAGAGAGCCCACGGTCAGACATGGCTCCCAGGGAGCACAACCACAGCATTCCCTTCTTTTTCTCTGCTCCTGATTGAAGATCCCTTCGTTCCCCAGCACTCCTGGGCAGGGCGGGTCACTGTGCCCTCACTCTCCCCCTGCTCAGGATCAGAAGTTTCCACTTCCATCCCTCAGTTCTCCTTTGCTGCCAGGGGCAGGGGGATCTCCCATCCCAGTGACCCCTTTAACTCTCTGGGATTCAGCTCCTTCTTCCAAAATCTCCACAGCAAAACTGCCCTGCACATTTCAGCCTTAATTTCTAGGTTGTTTTTTTGTAAAAAAACCCAAGTGCTCGAGGACAGGAGCTCAGTGTCCCCCACTTTGTGGCGAGTGGAGGGTTGAGCCTGGTAGGGAAGGAGGGAAGGGGCACAATGAGTGTGTGAGCCCGATGCAGCCACCTTTGCCATGCCAAAATTCAGGTTCAGCAGAGCTTCCCTCTGCCCTGGAGTTCCTCTCAGTGTCCGTGGACGTCGTGGGTGCCGCTCCTTTTTGTCCCAGTCTTACTTTGTCCAAGTGACTGCTTTGACTTTGTTTCAGCTTACACTATAATTAGTTTGAACATCTCTGCCTTTTGCTGACTCTCCTCATTTTATCAGAAAGAAATGTCCCTAATCAATATCCATTATTCTGGTAGATTCATTATTCCTTAATTGCTGACAGGGTTCCTGCCCTGCCCCATGCTCTTTAGAGAGCTGAAATCCCAATAATGCTCCTGGAGGTGATGTTTTCACCCCGCTCCATTCCCCTTCAGGGTGGATGTTTTGATGGGAACCAACACCCAGTGACTATACTTCTGAGAGTCGTATATTAAAAAATACAAGTGGAATTGACTTTTTGCCAGAAGTTTTTGATTTTTCTGGGAGTGCTCTTCCCTAAAATGCTCTTCAATTGGCACCCTCAAGGGTTTAAACAAAGGAGATAATTAAACAGATCCTTCAAAGCAGAGACTTACTGGTGTGCAGGAAAATGGTGCTTAAGCACATTCTTTTATTTGAAAACTGTAACTTTGTGCAGAGCTCTTTTTTATCTTTTCTCACCCATCTTTTGTGCGGGTGCAATTATCGTGGGCTAATAACAGCTGACTCCATTTTGAACATCAAAGGAGAGAGAGATTCCTTGGGTTCCATCTCAGCACTCACATCCTGCACAAGGCCAGCGCAGTCCAGAATTTTCTTCTGATCCTGAAAAAAACCCAAAATCTCTTCGTGTGGCAGGTCTGGAATGGGAGCATCAGGGCTTCTTCTGATGCCACCAAGGCTGTCGGGCCACTGGGGGTGTGGTGGTTGTCCCTAAAGGTCACCTGTGGTGTCACACACCACACAACCCCCTCCTGCACCCCTTAGAGGCTTTAACGTAGTGAAGGGTTTAAAAATTCCATCAGTTCTTCTGAAGGTTCCATTGGGCTCCCAGCGCATTCCCTGGTTTCCAGCAGGAAGGAGAGAAAGAGAAAATGGGAAGGAGGGGAGAGCGACTGTGTACAAAGTAAAGTCAATTTGAGCAATCAGCTGTGGGGAATGAACTCTGTCAAATCCTGGCTGCCTCCTTTCAAGGGATAATTATCCGTATTTTGGAATGGGATCTTTAAATTCGTTGTAAATGTTTATTGAGAATAACTGCATATTGTTACATTGCTCTTTTGTGACGTTCTGAGTTATGGAAGGATCAAATCCCCTCATCATCAGGGGAGCCTGTGGGCTTTGGATTCTCAAATTTCCCTTGTCTCCCTCCCACACACTGCAGGTATGACACAGGATGATGTCACACTTTGCCAGCTTTGTTACTGTTTACTCAGAATGTTGTTCAAATAAACCTAGATGAAGTTAAAAGATACCTGTAACTCTCAATGTTTGAGCACTGCTGGTAACAGCTGGGCAAATAAATAAGGATTTGCACTTTTTAATTGTTGTCACTCTAACGATGGAGTTAATTTAAACCTCAACTCAGAGTTTCTGTTAGAGGTTACCAGGAGAGGTGCAATTTATTGGCTCTGTTTAAGGAGACGTTAGTGGAGCTGAGGAACAGCAGTGGGGTCTGGTTCCACTGGTGCCAGTGGGAACCTCCCCCTGAGATTTCCCACAGATACATGGAGCAGCCCTTGAAAAAAGCTCTCAGTATCACCACAACCATAATTTCACAGAATCATGGAATGGTTTGGTGGGAAGGGACCTTAAATCCGACCCAGTGCCACACCTGCCATGGCAGGGACACCTCCCACTGTCCCAGGCTGCTCCATCCCCAGTGTCCAGCCTGGCCTTGGGCACTGCCAGGGATCCAGGGGCAGCCACAGCTGCTCTGGGCACCCTGTGCCAGGGCCTGCCCACCCTCCCAGGGAACAATTCCTTCCCAATATCCCATCCGACCCTGCCCTCTGGCAGTTTGAATCCAATGGGAATTTTCCCAATGATTCTGTGTCACCACAGGGGACCTGCTCAGTGATGGAAACCAGCGCCATAAGATATCATTCCTCACCTTTTGTCAGCCTCCAGAGCACAATGGGAAACAAAAACAGAAATCAAAGCTGCAGGAAGCTGGATTTGGTTGAATTTCATCATTCCCATATGATCTGATCAGTGCTGGGATTGAAGAACCCAGTGATAATTTGGAAAGTGCCCACCTAGAGCTGTCAGACAACATAAGGTGCTGTACATGGTTATAAACCTATTATTAACCTATTTTTTCCCTTGGATTTTGCCCACATGACCACAGGGGAACCTACTACAGAAAATTCTTGGTTTCCTTTACAAGTAGGGGAAAAAAAATTGAGCTGGAAATTAAAACATTAACCAAGAGCTGCACCAAAAGAGTGAGAGAGAACGGGTGAGGAAGGGAGAGATGCAAGTTTGCAGGAGTTTGAAGCAGCTGTCTTTGAAGCTTTTTATGTTTCACTCTCCTTTCCTGCTGCATCCCATTGGGAATTGGAGGATGGAAGTTCAGAACTCCGTGTTCAGAGCAGATGAAAGGCAGAGCCATTCAGTGGCGAGAGCAGATCTCTGGAAGTGCATCCAACCCCACGTAACTGCAATTAAATCACAGGACGTGGTGTGACTGGTTAAGGGGTAACGTGGCCCTCAGTGCTGTACGAGGTAAAATGAATAACAGCGTCTGGAAACAGCCATAGATCACTGAACTTTGCAACATTGGTGGTGGGGGCTGAAAAATGAGTTACTGGGGATTAATTGGGAGAGTGTGCTGCTATAAATTACAGAGACGTGCTCAAGTTCATCAATAAAGGTTTAAAAAAGGCTCTTTAAATTAGCTTTCTAATTGATCAGGAGCAGTTCTGAGAAAAGATAGCAAAGGGTTGGAGCAGCTGGAGTCTGTGAGCACAGTCTGGACCTTGAAAAGTCTCAGCTGTCTTTGTAAATGAAGAGGTATTCAGAATATCTCTGGAAAACTGACTCACCTTGATGGATGTCAGCTTCCAGAGAGGCAGAAGTCAGTGACTCAGGAGGAGGAAATGGTAACTATGCAGTGTGTAACAACAATGAAGATGTTTTCTTTCATTTTCGTAAAGATTACAAGATGCAAAATAATGCCAAAGGGTTTAGGATTGCTTTTGTTTGCTGACACACCTAACCTTTAGATTAACATGGAATAATGGTATTTATTCTGCAGCAGTGTCTATGTGAGTGCTTAAGCCCTGGAAATGTACTCCTTGTTTTTATCTGAGCTCCTCCCAGCACTGCAGAACACAAACCCAGGGAGGTTTGTTCTGTTTGGGTTGAGTGTGTGCTTCCTTCCTGAAACTGCCTGAAAGGCAATTTCCCTTTATTTTCGGCTGTGCAGGATATTACAGTTTAATTCCAGGGTGCAGTCTCCAGGATTCCATGAGCTCTGGAAGCAGCCTGGTGTCCCGTGTGCTGTGGGGTGGGAAGGCTGTTTTGGGACGTTAGTAATTCCTGGAGTGGCCATTTTCTCATCTCCAGCCTGGGACCAGCTGGGAGGAGGCCAAGATCCTGCTGCCAGTGAGGGCTGCCTGAGCTCTCCCCAAAATCCCCCACAAATTCTGCTGGGGCTGGTGGTGTACAATTTATACCCCAGAAAAGCTCAAATAAACCCCATCAGCTGTAGAACAGGTGAAGATAAATAGACCCAGCAAGCACCGGTGGCCACACAGTTGGGCTTTTTCCATCCTCTGAGTCCTGTCATCGCACTGAAGTTTTCAGGCAATTCCAAAGGAATCGTGTTTAGGATTTATAGAGAACAAGCCTGTAAAGGTTCACGGCTCCCTGCCTGCCTTGAGGTGGCATTACACAGTGTAAGCAGCAGGGATGTGTCTTCACCCCCTGGTTTGGATTCCTTCTCTCCCCCGCCACTCACAGCCTTCTCAAACGTCATTAATCATGTCACAGTAAAAGCTGGCTCTGCACGTCTCACTGTGCTCGCAGTTCCTTCTGGAGCTTGTTCCAGTTAACTTCTCCTGGGTCAAATGATAAAAGATGAAAGAGCAGGTGCTGAGGATGCCTCCTCTGAAAGGGTTCTCCTATCTCCCCATGTCCTGCCATCGCTCATTTCTACCGGGGAAAGCGGGAGATAATTATAATCTCAGAGTGGGAAAATAACTGTCTGCCTCCTCACTGCCACCCTGGGGAGCGTTTAAGCACTACTTAACCACGGGTTAAGCGTTGCTGGCTTTGCAGTAAAGTTTAAGTACAACTTGCTTTGAATACGGACAGGGTCTGCTCTCCTGGAAGCGCTTTGAGGGCAATCATCTCCTCAGAGACATCAGCTGTTAGGATGGGCAGGCACCTGAACTGCCTGCAAAAACTTGTGCAGCACTTGAGTTCCTGAAGAGTTCAATAATTTAAAAGTGGAAAAGACGTACCAAATTATCAAGGTAATTTTCCTGAATATGGGTTTAACTTAATTTTCTGTGTCTGCAGCAAAGCAGTGCCCAACATTTCCCTTGGGAGCCATCCTAATGAATTTCATTGCCAGCGAATTTTCCCTTATATTCAACCTAATTTTTCCCTGTCTTAATTTAATCCCATTACTTCTGCTTATGCTCCCTCTTGCTACACTAAATAATTCAGTGTCAGTAATTAGGTACAATTAGAGATGCGTCAATTAAGGTTGGTTGGCATGGCTGCAATGCCACAGGAAGGTCCAGGAGACCTGGCTGGGTTTGTGGAGTTCCAGGAACTGCTGAACACGGATCTGGTCCCTTGCAGGCTTCCATCCTGTTCCCACTCCTCTATATTTAGCTGAAGCTGCCGGGCAGAGCAGCTCAGATATTCTTATCAGCTTTTCATTATTCTGGTGACACTGAACACATCCATCCCCCAAGCCAGTCAGCCTCATTTAGGCCAATAATTAGCAAAATTTTTTAGGGATGAGAGTGTGGATATAAAACCACAGACACATCAAATCATCACGAGTTGTAAGAAATATTGGAGTTCCAATTAAGCCATTAAGTGTTGAAAGAAATTCAGTTCATGTCCTTGTTCCACTGGTAAGTTTGTGCTACCTGGAGAGGGAGTTTTTCCCTGTAAGATTTGGAGTTTCCTTCCCTTAGACTACAGAATATTTCCCTTGTTTCCTGGAACAGTTGCTGTGGTTTTGTAGAGATTTGAACTGCTGAACACTCAGCTGGAAAAGATTGACTGTAGCAGTTTGGATAAATATATTTGATGCACAGATGTTCTAAGAACCTATTTTGTATGCTTGCCTGACTCGCTTTCCTTACCATTTTAAAGAGGGATTCCACCTTTTCCATCCATCTACAAGTCCTCTCCCTTGCCTCTAACGAAAATAACAATTCCTTACCTGCAGATTTATAGGAGCACAGAGTGGTTTGGGTGTCTTGGTTTGGAAACACAGGTGTCTGCTAAGGAAGGCAGGAGCCTCCCCTGGAGTGGAGAATGTAAACCCCCCCTCCCTCTGAATTGTTATAATTTTGAAATTAAGGGGCTCTCAGGCAAAGATATGGGAATAGGAATAACAGTTCTTTACTAGGAAAATTAAAATAAAAATGTAGTAGTGCAAAAAAAACCCCAAACAAATGAAAAAAACCCACTGACAGAGTCAGAATACAACCTGACACTCTGTTGGTCAGGGTGTTGGGAGCAGTCCAATTAAATTGTGGCTGCAGTTCTCCTGCAGTGCCAGATGTGGCTCTGTTGGAGCAATGATCCTGTAGCAGGGTGAAGTTTTCCTCTGAAGGTGCAGTGGTGCTGAGATGGGTCCGGTCTCCCTCTGGCAATGCAGTGCAGACAGGCTGTGCTGGGGTTCCCAATCCCAGCTTTTATCCAGGTGGGAATGCTGGGCTCCTCCCCCTGGGCGGAGCCTCTCCCCATGGATGATGGAATGTTCTCAGCCACGCCGTGAGCCTCGATGGCCCCTGAACAGCAGAGATCCCTGCAGGGAGGCTGGGTCCTGGAAGGGATAAAGAACTCTGCTAAACCCACCTGGTTTGAACAGCTGCCCATTAGTGGAAGATCGCCCTCAAAGTTGTGAGGAATGAAAGAGAGAAAGAAACCTTCCCCCACCTGGTTTTAACAGATGGGAATAGAATACATACTTTTGGTTACACCTTGCATTGCAGCCTAGGATATTGGGTTGGGAGGGACCTTAAAGCCCACCCAGCTCCACCCTCTGCCATGGGCAGGGACACCTTCTGCTGTCCCAGGTTGCTCCAAGCCCTGTCCAACACCTTGGACAGCTACAATTGATGGATCCATGGAAATCCAGCTCAGTGTACAGAGAGAATCCATCCACATCAGTCAGGAATTCAAGACCCTTTTCAGATAAGGAGTATTGGGATCCTCGGGATTGCCTGCTGGGACAAAGTTCCCTGATCCCTCCCAACTTTTGGTGGGATGAAACTGCTGGAACTTCCCCAGGAAGTGCCACAGGAGCAGCACTGGAAAGGATTGTCCCCAGAATTGTGAAGTGGGTGATTATTTCCTGACATGGTCCCTGTGTTCCGTGGTTTGGGGGGTACCAGCCACAGATGTCAAAGCCTGTCCTTACTCCAGCTGATGAACCTTCATCTTCCCAGAGATTCTTGAGCTTTATCTGCTCCCGTGGGCAATGCTGTGCCTCCAGTTCAGCGACAGAACCAATTCTGTAATGCTGTTATTCCATGTAAATTGGCTTATTATCCTTCAGAAAAACCTAAAGATCTGTGCTTACCCTTGCTGATATGTCAGCAGAGATCTACAGGAACTTGTTTCAATAAATTAAAATAAAAAATAAATTTAAGAATCCCCAAATAGCATGTGTCAATGAATGGCAAACAACTGTTAATTTGTTTTTTTCAATTTAGGAAAAGAAAGCAGCTCCAGCTGGAAAGAAAGGAACCCCCAGGGTGGTTTCGCCAGGGAGTTTTTTATGTATCTTGTTCTGTATCCTATCACCAACATAACAGACAGCCTTCCTGACCTGCAGGGGGAATGAAGAGGTGCTTAAACTTAATGCTTTTAAAAATAATTAATCATCTGTTATTATTATATATGGCCAAGTTCAAGAAACAGTAAATTGCTTTTTATCTTTTATCAGTGAAAGCCAAATTTCAGGCATGGGAATGGATAAATCTAGGTCAGTGGCTGGATTTTCTGTGGTTTCTCTGACATTTGAATAAATTAAAACTGCATTTTGAACACTGAATGCATCAATCACTAAGTAGTCAAAAATGGAAAGAAATGTAGAGGTTGGTCCTTCAGGAGTTTGCTTCCCAAGGCCTGGGTTCAGTCACAATGTCATAATAAACGTATTTTTAATTGTATTATGCTCTCTGCTCTTATTTTAGCTATGGCTTTTGGGCATGTGAGGAGATCATTTCTCTGGTAGGATTTATTTTATCTTTTCCTTCCTTCAAGCCAAACTCTGGCTGTTGGTTGTATTTTTCCCGTACCGTGGCCCTGCCTCCCTCTGACCTTTGGTATGAGCATCCTTGTCCTGGTCAGTCAGAATTAAGTCATAAATCTATCAAATTTCAGCAGGGTTGAACTGTGCTGTTCCCTGAAAATCTTCTTCCTGCGCCTGGCCCTTGTACTTCTCCATCTTTTCTTCCTCCTGCTTCCCACCCAGCACAGGTGATGATGTCTGAGGCTGTTCAGCAGCAAAAATTGTGCTTTTCTTCTTATTTTATGACATTATTGGACAAAGATCTGTCAAGTAAAAGGATTCCTGTGGACCAGGAATCATCCCTGGGCCTGCATCTTAAACATAAATTATTTATAGTGGTATCAATAAAAGGTGGAGTGGAAGACAGAAAAATTTGGGGAATTTTTTCCCTTTTTGTTTGATCAGCACCGGTTTTATATGTTCTTATCCTATTTCAGATTATATCTTTTGTGAGGGGTTATGAATATAATCTTTGGTCATTTAAGGCAAGGCAGATAGAGATCAATTTTCCAGTGAAATATGAGGGAATACTTATCCAAAACTAAGCTGGAAAGGAGCCCTTCCACAGCCCAGATCAGCCCCCAGATCTGCCCACTCCTCCCAGAGGACATTGGGGTTGTGAGGCATAAAAACAAGGCACAGACAAAGAAAAACACTGTTGCTCCTGCATGGACATCCATAAATCTGATATTAGGAAAAAATCCTTCACAGAAGGGGTTGGAATGGGCTTCCCAGAGAAGTTATGGATTCCTGGAGGGATTTAAAAGCCATGAGATGTTGCACATGGTTAAGTGGTGGCCTTGACAGTGCTGAGTTCATGGTTGGACTCAACGGTCTTAGAGGTCTTTTCCAAACTGAGTAATTCCATGATTTTATGAGTGGAAGCGGATTTGGCCCAAATGGGAAAGAAAATCAGTCTGAATATTTTCAAAGCATCATTCTTATCCTTGGCTAAATTGGTGCGAAACAAGAAGGAAAATGAAGTTTCTTTCTCATTTGGAGCTCACAGACTGCATCATTTCAGATGGCAGAGGGTTGGGAATTTTAAGACAGATTTCCTGGGTGTCCCTAAGGGCAAACTTTATCCAAGCAAAAGCAGAATGATAGATGTGCTATTTAGGACACCCAGCTCCACATCTGTGGCTGGTTCAGCAAAATAAGATTAAATGAGGAGAAATCCTTTCGATTTCCTTTGGGTTTGGTTGGACCTCCAGGGACAATGAACTTCCCTGAGGTTTCAGACTACTGGGAAACAAATCCTCCTCCCAAGTGGGAAGAGGGGACAGCACATCTGCACCTACAGCTTCCTTGGTGGGACACTGGAATTTGGTGAGGGGTGGGGCTGGCACAAGAACTGGAAATTGAAGAGGACGTTGCTGTTTTGGCTGCTGTGCTGCAGGGTCTCCAAAATCCAATCCAATCCAATCCAATGAGATCCAGTCCAATCCAATCCAAACCGACTTGTTTTGTGGAATGTCTCTACCCATAATCATAAAGCTACAGGATGGTTGGGGTTGGAAGGAACCTTAAAGCTGATCTTAAAGCCATGGCAGGGACACCTCCCACTGTCCCAGGCTGCTCCAGCCCCAGTGTCCAACCTGGCCTTGGGCACTGCCAGGGATCCAGGGGCAGCCACAGCTGCTCTGGGCACCCTGTGCCAGGGCCTGCCCACCCTCACAGGGAACAATTTATCCCTGATATCCCCTCTGGCAGTGGGAAGCCATTCCCTGTGTCCTGTCACTCCTGGCCTTGTCCCCAGCCCCTCTCCAGCTCTCCTGGAGCCCCTTTAGGCCCTGGAAGGGCTCTGAGCTCTCCCTGGAGCCTTCCCCTCTCCAGCTGAGCACCCCTGGGTGTCCCAGCCGGGCTCCAGAGGGGCTCCAGCCCTGGGAGCATCTCCGTGGCCTCCTCTGGAATCTCTCCAGCAGCTCCACATCCTCCCCATGCTGAGGACCCCAGGGCTGGACTCAGAGCTGCAGCTGGGGTTTCACAAGAGCAGAGTGCAGGTCTGGAAAACCACCCTTCCAGGGGAGGAATTCGTTCCTCGCCTGCTGCAGCAAATCAGAATTTCTCCCAGTGTTCCCTGGCTGCTGATTTCCCCAGGAATCAAGGAGAGAGAGCTGAGCTGCCCTTCAGCACCTCCTGGGCTGGCCCTGAGGGCAGGGGAGCCGAGCAGCAGCTTGGGGTGAGGAGGACACTGGAGCCACTGGAAACAATCTGCAGTCATTAATATGGATTCCAGGGTAATTTTATATTTCATGAGCTTCTTTCCTCTTTCCCTTCAAGCCCCCAGGAGATGGCAGATGTTTTCAGGTATCACGTGGAGAGCAATGTGTCTTTTTTTTATTTTTTTATTGTGATGATTGCTCCTCACTTGAAGGGATTAAGAGAGGAAAAAATCTCTCTTCTGGTTTTTGTTTGTTTTATTTTGTTGTTGTTGTTGTTTTTGGTTTTGTTGTTGGGTTGGTTTTTTTTTTTAATCAAATGCAATCGGCATTTCTGAAAAGTTTGCAGTCAGCTTTCCTCTTAAAGCCCTTCCAAAGGGATGAACTGGGTTTCCAGAAAGTCTAGATCCCTCCTCTCCTTCAGGGATCCAGCTCATGTGCAATAAAATATCAATGACACTGCAAAAGGGGTTTTGCTGCTTTAGAGTCTACATTTATTACATATTGTCTCCAAATTCAGAGTGAAACACTCTGTGAAATCAAATCTATAGATAATATTTGCAAAATTAGGTTTAATCCTGAAGTCTGTAACTAAGGGAAGGCATTACAAATAAATTACAAAAGCCACATTGAATTTCTTCAGCAAAATCCAACAGCAGCAATGAACCCCTGGAACAATGAGCAACATCACCCATCAGATCTCTATTTTCCTCTCTATAGAATTAATCTCTTGTGGTATTGAATCTATTGAACTTCTCTATAATTGTCCCTTCAGCTTTCTCTTGATTTCGTGCTTTCCTTTAACAATAACAGAATTTTCTCTCTTTTGCATACCGGTGGGAAGATCAAGTTGTCGGGGTTTTTTCCTGGAAAAACTGTAGGAATTGCAGTGTATTAATTCATTGTGCCTAATATTAAATATGGGGATATCTGTTGTGGGCTTTCCATCGTGGACTTCTCCCTGATTCCTTCCTTCAGAACCTGGCCAGTGCCTTTGTCCAGAAGATCCTGTACCCTCCCAGCATGAAGACAAGACCTGTCCACAATAATTTGGAACCACTGGGTGTATTCAACCAAAAAAAGACTGGCTGTGCATCCCTGATGGATAAAGGTGCTGGAAGTGGAACCTTTCCCTGGTCTGCCCCAGGAGTGGTTGCAAACTGCTCCAAGGCATGGGGATGGGGACTAACACTGGAAATCTTGGCTGGATGGGAGCTGTTCATGCTTGGTTGCTGCGTTGCTGCCAGCTGGCAAGGCTGGAAGCATCCATGAATTCCCTTTAAAACATGGGAATTCCATGGGCCAGTGGCTCAGAGACTGCAGGTGTAAATCCAGCAAAGGAACTCCAGAGGAAATGCCAAAGTTCTGTCAACTCTCCTCCCTCAGCCAACTTTTCTTTTAGCTTGAAATGTAAGAAATAATTTACTTCTTAGAAAATAGGGAGGGCAATTCATAAAGAATTCATTTCCCCTTACCTTGGTGATTAAGGTGGCTCTGTTTTTCCTTCCTGTTTCCAGGGAGGGGAACAGGCAGCCCAAACTCTGCTGAATGAAAGATAAATGAGTGATAAAATTGCTGAAGGATCTCTAATGTACGTGCTCAAGCCATCAGGCTTCAGCTCTCATCAAGTGTGAGCAAGGGCTGGGACTATTCCTGTGCTTGACTGATGTCGGAGGCTTTAAAAAATTTATTTTAAAGGACAAAAGCTAAATTAACTTGTAGATACTTCACTCAGAGTAACCAGAAATATTTTGCAGAGTGTCATGGTTTACTAATAGTAAAGGAGAGAAGGGGGTGGGGGGAATGAAGCCCCAGACAGAGCAGTGATGCCCAAACAGTTGCTCAGCCCCTGTCCCCCAGCAGTGATCGGTGACTCCCAGTTTCCCCAGTTTATAAACTGGGGAAATATTGTGAGGTGAGGTGTGGAATATATATTGTGAGGTGTGGAATGTCCCTTTGGTCACTTCAGGTCACCTGTCCTGGCCATGCTGCTCCCAAATCCTTGTGCAGCTCCTCGCTGGCAGAGCTTGGGACACTGAAAAGTCCTTCATTCCAAAATATCAGCATATTCTCAGCATCATTCCCTCTATCCCAGCCAAAACCAGCACAAAGTGGGATGAGGATCCCATTCCCCAAACCCAGTGGGAAGGGTCCTCCATGCCCAGACTTCTCAATATTGGCTGCACGGAGGGAAAAAACAAATCATTTTTTATGTCCCTTTGCAATTTCACTCTGCCTTATCTCCTTCAATTGATGCTCAGGAAAATAAAATGGTTATGGAGGTACCGGGAAAAAAAAAAAAAAAAAAGCTTTGAGTGTTTCTCATAAAATGAGATATATTGGGCTCTCTGAGCTTCTCCTAATGGTTAAAACAGAGAGAGGCAGCCTGAAGGCCCAGACTAATTTTGCAGTGGGTTTGTTACACAATGAGACAGGGAACAAAGAAAGAGCTGGAAGGAGGGGAAGATGATGATGGAGCCCTTCCTCAGTCTGTGATGTGCCTTTGCCCATTCCCAAGAAACGAGGAAGAAAAGTCCGGTAAAAATTGTCAGCAATATGAAAGTACATTATCTGGGACACCAAAGAAAAGAAGATCATAACTCTGGCTCTGTATCCTCTCTATTCCCCTGGTGTCGAGTGATAGAACCTTAAAATACTCCCTTTTTTTTATTTTTGTTTTATTACTTGGAAAAGTGGAACAAAGTTACGAATCTGAAGTTTTAGAAGAAACCTCTTCTAATGGTATTTTTTGCCTGATGTGCAATATTGTGCTCTCTTCCTGAGCATATGGAGTAAAGGGATCTCCTGGAATGCTCAGGAGATAAATAGAGTACATATATATAAATATACACACACACACACACACACACACACTGTCTATAAATACTACTACACACTATTCACATAGTAGATTTAAAGGCTGTAAACTACAAACCAAAAAATATCCTAAAATAAAATCATATTTGCTGAACTGAGAGGTGGCTGCTGGAAGTGGCAGAATACTGGGAAAATCCAGCAAAGAACAGTTTTGGAGTGAAACCTGAGCACATGTATGAGGTAGCAAATATACAACTGTCTATAAGAACAAACTAAAATTTTGAGAGACATGAATATTCCTCACTCGCTCTATTATTCATTTAAATAATTACAGGGTTTTTTCATTTTTTTCCACTTTGGAGTGAGTATTCCAGAGCTTCAGACAAAACCCACTACATGGAAGAAAACCCCCAAACCATTAAATTATTTGTAGGGGACCATGCAGCTGCTTTTTGTGGAATCCCAGACTAGTTTGGGGTGGAAAGGAGCTTAAATCCCACCCAGTGCCATCCCAGCCATGGCAGGGACACCTCCCACTGTCCCAGGCTGCTCCAAGCCCAGTGTCCAGCCTGGCCTTGGGCACTGCCAGGGATCCAGGGGCAGCCACAGCTGCTCTGGGAATTCCATCCCAGCTGCTCCCCACCCTCCAGGGAACAATTCCTTCCCAATATCCAACCTAAATCTGCTCTCTGCCATTTTGAAGCCATTTCCCCTTGTCCTGTCCCTCCATCCCTTGTCCAAAGTCCCTGCCCAACCTTCCTGCAATCTCCTTTTTTCCTCGTATTTTAGATATTAAGAATATCTGAGAACACCGAACTGTGTGCTGGAGCACAAAGCTTGCCCAGGGATGGGTTTCCAGCTCAGCGTGAGAATCAGGGGCAGCATTCCAGAGAAAAGATGGGAAACAAGAGCAAGGCAAAGGTTTTTGGGGTTTTTGCTCTTGGGCTGGTCCCTGTGAGTGTGGGATGCTGTGGAATTCCCAGGCCTGGAGAGGCCAAGCCCTCACAGATTCAGGGAAACAATCCCTGAGTCCAAGGTTCAGTGAGGGTGCAATTAAGTGTGAGATTCAATTAGGGGCTTCTGGAGGCACCCCCTCTTCATTTCAACCACTGTTTGTGCAAATTCTGCATTATATATATATATGTATATGTATTTCTCCCTGCTTTCTCAGCTAGAAGAAAAATCCCCTCTGGAATAAAAAGTTCCCCTGGAATTTCATTCCTGATGCCTTTTTCTTATGTAAACAGCTTCTGGGGAGGGAATGATCTCTGGGAGGATTTTTTTTTTTTCTTTTCACATTAATTTAAAAGAGAGAGGATGAGACTTCTTCAAAGCACAGTTCATCACTTCCTTACCCATGGCTGTGACAAGTTCTCCTGAGGAAACACACTCATTCCATCATTTCCCATCAAGCCTGACACTTCCAAATCACATCTCACTGTCACTCATTTCGCCCTAGCACACACTCCCCAATTCCTTGTGACAGAAGGATATTTCCAAGCCCTTTTCCCAGGGCAGTCCATGGGAAGCACAGGTGCTGCTGGCACGGTCATGTTTAGGGGCAGAGCAGCAGCACAGGGTCTTGTTGAAATCTGGCCGGGAGCCCCTCTCAGAGGAGAGTTTATGAAAGATATATAAGAGAATAATTAAACCATTAGGTTTTCATGGAGTATAGACTTAGGTGTTTAGAATTGTAGATTTTTGCAAAATCCAGAGAACAAGCTTAAAATTGTAAATTATTTGACCTACAAAGCTTTATATCATATATATTTAATCAGGATGAGAGAGGTGGTTCTCCACCTCTCCTCTGCTCTTGTGAAGCCCCAGCTGCAGCTCTGAATCCAGCCCTGGGGTCCTCAGCATGGGGAGGACGTGGAGCTGCTGGAGAGATTCCAGAGGAGGCCACGGAGATGCTCCCAGGGCTGGAGCCCCTCTGGAGCCCGGCTGGGACACCCAGGGGTGCTCAGCTGGAGAGGAGAAGCTCCAGGGAGAGCTCAGAGCCCTTCCAGGGCCTGAAGGGGTTCCAGGAGAGCTGGAGAGGGACTGGGGACAAGGGATGGAGGGACAGGACACAGGGAATGGCTTCCACTGCCAGAGGGCAGAGCTGGATGGGATTTGGGGCAGGAATTGTGCCCTGGGAGGGTGGGCAGGCCCTGGCACAGGGTGCCCAGAGCAGCTGTGGCTGCCCCTGGATCCCTGGCAGTGCCCAAGGCCAGGCTGGACACTGGGGCTGGAGCAGCCTGGGGCCGTGGGAGGTGTCCCTGCCATGGCTGGGGTGGTACAGGATGAGTTTTGAGGTCTTTTCCACCCCAAACCATTCCATGCTCCTCCGGCAGGCACAGACAAGTGGAGAGATGCGGGAAGTGTGGACTGCTCTAACAAATTCCACTGAATTCTCAAGCAAAGCTGAGGACCTCAGCTGGAATGGCAGATCTCATTTAAACCTGTCTCCCTGTGCTGTATCCCTGTGTTTCCAGTGGGGAAATGGAGTTTCCAGGACGTGCAGTTGGATTTCTGGACTGTCCATAGGAACAGCAATTTGCAGATTACCTTCTCCTCTTGGAGAATTAAATGCTTCTGCAATTGGAAATTGGATAAGTGGCAAGTGACTCCTACAAGGCAAAGGAAGATGAGGAAAGAATGATTTTGGAGTAAATATTTCAGTTTTGGACCCATTCTCATGCATGGTGCTTTTCTGTGCCCCTGCTGATTGGAGGGATGGGCCCCTCTCTCACCAAGAACAGCCAGGAAGGTCTCCCTGAAACGGGTTTTTACAAAGCAAAATCTTTTCCTCAGCTACTTCTCATTAGCACTTTTTGTCTTTGACAATACTGCTAATTACGATGAAAGGAAATCTTTCTTCAAGGGATATGGCCACGAACCACAGATCAAGCACACAGAGATCAGCAATCTAGCTCAGGATCTAAAAGAAGGGTTTTAAGTGTAATTCATCAGCCAGCTTAACATATTGTCCGAGTTCTTTCTCCCTGAGGACATTTAATGGTTTGTGGTTCTTCTAACAAATAGGGACATCCATATTTAAAGAAAAAAATGTGAAAAAAACATGCTGGAACTTCAATTATCTTTTTACTCCAGTTACTATTTTTTTATGGGTATATGAATATATATCTATATCTATTAATAGATCTTACGAGGAAAAGGTTCTTCCCCCAGAGGGTGGTCAGGCACTGGACAGGCTCCTCAGGGCAATGGTCACTGGAGGTCTCTTCCACCCTTAATAATTCTATGATTCCACGATTTTTCGTTGCACAGAGAAGAATAAAAACTCCAGGTTGTGTTCTCGTGTTCTCCTCTGCTGAGACAAACACGCTGGACTGTGCCTATAATAAGCACAAGTTCTTGAGCTAAAAAACATCAACCAGCATTTGGGAATCCAGTTAATTATTAAACGACCCATGAAGATTTTGAATGCATGGCTGGCTTTTGTGAGCTTATCTGATAGACTGAGTTTCTCTCTGTAATTCCTGCAGATAACTTCTTCTCTTTTCTCAAAAATACCTCCTTGCAGCTGGATGAGAACACGTTTGGGTAAGGTGTGCTTTGGTGAGGCACAGCAGAGGAATGAGAGCTCCAGAAACGTTAAAAGAAGGAAAAGAGAATTGCAGATGTGTCTGGTTTCAGCACCAAATGAAGGTAAATTCAATTATCATTAGAGGTTATTGAGAAAATGCCGTAGGCAAAATAAAGAGTGGCTGACACACCAGGGAAAAGGAGGTGTGTGATCAGATGGACCTTACAACCAAACCAGGCTGCTAGTGAGGTTTAAAAACCCCACGCTGCGCATTGTGTGGACATTTTCCCACTGTTCAAGCCCAATTCCAAGGAATCAGTTCAGGTCCGTTGTTTCAGCTTTGGACCCCTGGTGGATTCTGGTATTTTTGTCATGGCACTTAGAGCAAAGTGATGATCCAGGGAAGATATTCCTCCCACAGCTCCATCCGCGTGCCAGGATCCCAAAAAGCTGCTGCTGTGCCTGTGCCCTGTGCTGTCTCTGGTGGGGCAGAGCTCCAGTCCAAAAACCACGGAATTAAGTGCGCATTAATTTTTCATTTCCATAACGAGCTTTTAGAATTCTGTGCGGAGCATGAAGGAAACGTTTCCAAAACAGAAGAGATTTCCATGGCAGGCCTGGCTGGGGACTGATTGCCGCTCTGGCAGATGAGCAGCAGCCCTTGAGCGCAGAATCGCTCAGTGCTGCTCTCACAGCCCCCGGCGCTGCTCCGTCACAGCAGCTCCGGCACAGGGACCCTTATCAGGGTCCTGAGGAATGAAATCTCTAATGACAGAAGAAACGGGATAACTGGATTGTAAACAGAGCCATTTGGGACACTTAAGGAAGGTTAAACCCTGGGACTGGCTGTCCAGGGAAGGAATTATTATTCCTTTAGTCGCTGGAGCCTGCCAAGTAGGGAATAAAGTGAACCCAGGTGAAACGAGAACTGGCACGTGGTCGGAGTTACATCATTCTGCTCCTCTTATTTTGAGGGGTTCACAGTGAAATACCACTCCAAGCTACCCAAAGCGCTGCTGAAATCAGTGAGTACACTGCCAATAAAACATGAGTGTACTCCAAAGTCGCTGCTGGGAGCCCCAGTGTTAGTCAGGTGTTTTAAGTGCTTGTTTTGATGCAAGGAATGTTTTCAAAGGAAGTTATGGGAATGAAATAGTCCATGGAGAGGAAGATGGATTTTTTTCATCATAGCTACTTCCAAAAAAATCAATTTCTGAGAAAGTGCATTATGCTTAAGGAAACTGGTACAAACAGGATGGAGATGTATAAAAATGCTCGCCTGTCTTTGGTACAATACTCTGACTTTACTCATCCCCAGCAGATCAATAGGTAAGTTTGGTCCTCATCCTTTTTACCACATCAGTTGTTATTAGCCTCTGATTCCGATCTTAAATATTGAATATTTAGGGAAATGTGCATATAAGCTTCATAGATATAAATATATATAAGCACGTACATATTATAAAGTATAAATATACATGAGTCTCTGAGTATAAGAATTGAGTTCAAAGACATGTAAGGAAGAATTTCAAGTTAATTACAGAGGTTCTTAAATAGCTGTGGCTGCACCTGGATCCCTGCAACTGCCCAAGGATGGGGTTTGGAGCACCCTGGGATAGTGGAAGGTGTCCCTGCGTGGGCTTTAGGGTCCCTTCCCACCCAAAGCATTCCATGATTCTGTGATTTCATTACCATAACACTGCACCATTGGCCATAAAATTCTCTCAAAGCAATGTAAAAATTCTCCTTTGGACAATAAGTCTAGGAAATTGTAACAGATGAAAAAAAAAAAAAATCTGAATTTTGACCCTAGAATTTACCAGTCCAAATGAGTGATTTTACATTCATGCTTCAAGGTACTTTCATTTTCCTCAAGGAAATACAGAAGTGTAGTTATAAAGGGAGCAGAGCTCCATCAGTTTCCTGAGCCTTCATCTGCTTTTTCCCCTGCTTTTTTTATTAAAATGATCATTTAAATGCTCTTTAAACACTGATCTTCCTTTCGACTGGCCATTGATCCTAATGCCTAAATCCATACCTGCTTTGCTGAGGTACATCTTGCTGTATATTGATAAATCTATATTTTTATGATCTGTTATCCAAAAGAAAACAAAACTTAATGCGATGCAAGGGTTGATGTTGGATTTTGTTTCTACATAAATAACAGTGGAGCTCAGGGCAGTGCTCTCAACTCACCTGTGTGCTCCAATTTCACAGTTGTGCACACACATCATTCTCATGGGGTTTATGCTTGATTTTTCTTTACAAGGAGATTTTCTCCACCAAAGGAAAGGCCAAAGAGGTCCCATTTCAAACGTCCCTGGGAATGCTTGGCCACCATGGGCCCCAACAATCATCCCTGAGTGGCCCAAAGAAGGCTGGTGCCCTCTTTCTTGCTTGTGAGGTGGAACAGTGAAGATTTGGGAATGGTGGGGTCCTGTCTTCTCCCCATTCATGCTGTAACATCTCACTGTGTCAAGTCTTTTTCTTGGCAAGAGACAGTTTGTACACCCGAGGCCTCCTGACATTTTCGGTACATTTGTGCACATTTGTCCTAGTTTGGAAAGACAGGTGAGTGCTAAGGAAGACAGGAGCCTCCCTTGGAGTGGAGGATGTAAACCCCCCTCCCTCTCAATTATTATGATTTTGAAATTAANCGGTCTTTTTGGCAATAGAATACATTCCGCTGGTTACACCTTGCATTGCAGCCTAAGACAACATTGTAAATACACTCAGACCAGCAGTTTACAAAATTAAATTCATGGGTGGTAATAAAGAGTTCCTTCTCCTCTTTGAACCAAAAATTATATTAAAATAACCAAAAAATATAGTGGGTTTACAGATCAGTTATAACTCATTATAAATAATTTCATTATTCAAATAAATAATTTCATTGCTTCCATGTGGAGGGCTGTGGCTGTTTCTGGGATTCAATGGGATCCTTTGATGGGACAAGAAGGATCTTTTGTGGCTGGGCAGATCCAACATTGAACTTGGCTCCTCCCAAACCCAAATCCAAACCCAAACCCATTACAACGTCATTTTAATCCAGAGCAAACAAAAGCCCCCGAGGGCAGCTGGATGGGAATTTTTGCAGCCGTTGTTTTCCCAGCACAAGAGGAGCTGTGATCCCAACCCCACTTTTGGGAAAGGAGGAGTCACCCTCTGCCACCCCCTCTGCACAACTGGCTCCTTCCTGGCGACAGAGCTGCCTTTGTCCCGGGAGGAAAAACACAGCGTCATTTTATCACACTGGTTTTTGGAAAATGCTCAGAATTGTTTTGGGAAGAGAAAACTTTTTCAGAGATTCTAAACAGGATTTAAATTTTTTTTCCCCCAAGGTTTTTGGTGATTTACAGTGTCTTTCAAGGAAAATCCTTGTGCGAGATGCAGAAGGAAAGTGTTTTCAGACAAAAAGTTGGACAGAAAAACTCCTAAATCCAATAATTGCTGAGTTCACTCGAAGCTTAACACCAGAGCAGTGAGAGCAAAACTCCTCTTTTGTCTTTGTTTCAGAGCACTGGGTGCTTTAAGTGTTTAAGGCTGATCCTCTCCAGAGGATAAAATCTCCCCATTTTCTGTTCAAATTTCTAAAAGCATTAGAAGATTTAAAAGAATTTGTTGCTTTAATAGGCAAACACAAGCAGAAAAAATAGGAAGTTACTGTGATTTTATGGTAATCATATTCCCTGGAACCTTTCACAAGGTGTTTAATGACAAGGAGCCGGTACTGTTCCTTAGGGAATGCATCAGGATTTCAGTCCTGGAGAATTCAACAAACCAAGGAGGAATTAGCTCATGCTTTCTCATGGAAATTATGATCTCTACCTTCACTCTGTCTCTCAGCTTTCAGCATCCATCTTGAACCCCACAGTGTCAAAAAGTGCTGATGCACATCATAATTCTTGGAAAAAAACAAGGAATTGTTGTTTCCCAGCAGGTTCGGGGAGGCTTGATGATACTTTTGGCTGATGCAGCAATTAAATAACTGTAAATAACATTCAAACTGTACAAAACCGCATATCTGACTATGCCCATGACGTACCTAGAAGTATTTTTATACACATTATCAGCATTTCAGAAGAAAGTAAATTATCAGTTCATTAATTCAGACTAATCCTGAGGTTTAAGCACAGAAATGCTGCATCACCTGCAGTGGAAGATCTTGCATGACAGTGAATGTTACTCTCAAAAAATAGGTTAAAAAATCATCCTTAAAATAGATTAAGAATTCAGTGTCATAAATATCTGGCATGGAGCACCTGTAGGTATTTTACTTTTTAAAACTAATTCATTATTGAGATTCTTAAATGCATATTAAATACTGCAAGTTCTGCTGCATTGCGAGAGAACAAGACCAAGTTAATCCCTGAGCACTGGAGCTAAAATACAAAGATTTTACACTAAAAGGTAACTTAGTATGTTCTTCTTTCACTGAGAGTGTTAGGGACTGGTTTGGAAGTGCAAATGTTTTCTTGTCCAGGGCAGGTGTTGAGGAGTAAAAAATAAAGCAGTGGTTGATGGACACGCCCATATCACCTGGCTGCTGGTACAGTCAGAAAATACCTGGAAAAATACCTGGAAACACCACCCACAATCCAGAACGGAATTACAAAAGAACAAAATCCTGCATTTCACAGCTCCCAGGGAAAGCCTTTCCATCAGCAGGGAGGGGAAAGGGTCACATGGAGCTGCCAACCCTGGAAATTCAGTGCGTAAAAACAGCGGGGTCAGAGTATGATCAGTTCCCAAGGGGCAGGAAAAGTCTTCGTGTTTTCCCTGGACATCTTCTGAAATAATTCAGGGCGCCAGCTTCAGCTCAGGAACAGGCCACATCACTCCTGACAGGCCCAAGTACAGGGCCATTACCAAAATTGCATTTCTAAATTAAATTTTTGACAGAAAGAACAAATTTTCTTGGGTAGACAACAGCTCCAACCCCAACCCCACTGCACTCCAGGTGACCCTCTCTCCTCCCCTGTGCCCCATGATTGGTTCCAGCGCTGAAATCCCAGAGTTCTCACACTCCCAAGTTACTGATATTATGGAACAGAATTAATGCATTTCTCCATTGACGTGACTTATTGCTGCCAAGTTGTATTTTTCTTCTATTTGTTTGGTTTTCCCTGCTGGGATTCAACTTTAGCACAGAAAATAGCCTGAAATATCCCAAAATCTATCTGAACCGAGAGCTACACCTGCCCCAAGCCTTGCAACAGACTGTGAGTAAACCCCGAGCATGCTGTGTGTAAGCACGGGGCCCTTTTTTTTTTTTGAATACATTCATTGTGGCAAAACCCGTTCTGCTGGTTCATTGTATTATCACAAATGTTTTCGCTGACTTAACTCCTCGGATGACTCACACAGAGGCAATTGGGCTCCCGGAATAAAACACTGTTGTAGCAGTTTTTCCACATAAAAGGCAAGTGTTTCAGGGCTCCTGCTTCAACAGGGGTTTATTTTTTAATGTATATAATGCACGTTCAGTCTCATCTCCAAGCTGGTGAATAACCAGTGAGGATCATCTCCTGCTGAAACAGCCCGGCAAACCTATACAGGACATCTAAATTTATATGGGAAGGAAATTCGTCTCCTGGGACAGCATTATCTCTGTGTGGTTTCTATGGTTGCTTGTTCAGGTCGATCTCTTCCCTCTCGTGAAGTCTCCCTCTCTGCCAAAAAAAAAAAGCTTTTTTTTTTTTTTTAATGAAGAGTTACTGACACATTCATGTTGCAGCACAAATCTATTTGACAGGAGTGATTGGCATTTTCCAAGCCATGTGACTGCATTAACTGGGCACATTGAATGGGGAGCTTTTGTGAACTGATGAAGAAATGCTATTTATACCCCAATTCCTGTGGCTGCTGGAAAGGAAAAGGGGCAAAACTTGCAACAGGAGAAGGAGAAGATCCCTTCAAAGGAGGTGCTGGCTGTCCTTTGGGGAAAGCCAGTTCCACCCGATGAAGGCTGGGATGGGCAAACACTGACTCACTCAAGGCTGCGGTGGAAGGAGTGGATTTTTGGGGATTTTTTTTATTTATTTTTTTTTAACAGACACTTCAAATGACGTCTGTTTGTTTTTGTCTCACATGCTTAAGTTAATCTGGCTGGATTTAGCCCTGAGTTCTTCCCTTCAGCAGCACAGCGTTATCCAAGGTTTCACCTGCCCCTTGTTGCTGTGACCTTTCTTTGTGCAATCAGAGAATCCCAGACTGGTTTGGGTCGGGAAAAACCTTAAAGATCATGGCAGGGACACCTCCCACTGTCCCAGGCTGCTCCAGCCCCAGTGTCCAGCCTGGCCTTGGGCACTGCCAGGGATCCAGGGGCAGCCACAGCTGCTCTGGGCACCCTGTGCCAGGGCCTGCCCGCCCTCACAGGGGAGGATTTTTTCCTAACATCCCATCCAAATTGGCTCTCCTTTCATTTAAGACCGTTGCGCCTTTTCCTACCCCAACAGCCCCTGCTAAAAAGTTGTCCCTGGTTGGTCCCCACATCTTTCTGCCCACAACAATCCCGTTGGGTTTGCTGCTCTGGAGTTGTTGAGACTGTCACTGTTTGCTTTGGCACAACAGCACAGACAGACACAGCCTCTTGAAGATGACAAAATATCTTGATAGTGTAAATGATGAAAGCATGTAAATATCTATATGGGCATTCACTTCTCAGTCGTGTCAAGGGGAAAAAAAGCTTTGGCAGAGTTCTGCAAAACTCCAGTGCTCCGCAGACTTTTTAGAAGACATGTAAGAATTATTTAAAAACAGAATTTGAAGGGTGAGCACCACAGCCACTTGTTTCGCAATGAAATCCTTGAGTTGGGAGTGACTCGGTGTGAAATGAGGCCGTGCCTTTGACACTGCCGTGGTGGGGGACACCCGAGCCCCGTGGGATGATGGAGCAGCCCCACAAACAGCGGGGGAAACAAGGGCCAAGCCATGCTCCCAACGACTTGCTGGGGCAGTGTCCTGCTGGGGATGAGGCTTTAGCACGCCAGAATCTCTCTCCACAGCTTCAGATCCAGCAGGCTGGAGAACTTGATCCCATGGATTGAAAGGAATTGGGCGGGGAGGTTAAAGAGGGAGTTGAACAGCAGCTCCAGAGAGCCTTCAGCACCTGAACCGAGAACAAAGAAGGGTCAGTTCCTCTGCTGAGCTCCCTGACAGCCGCAGGATTCCCTCCAGCATGGAGGGTTTGGGAAACTCGGCTGCAGCCAGGGCAGGGAAGAGTCTTCAGGGGATGCTGAAGGTGAGCTCAGCACACAGCGGGTCCCATCCTCTCGTAGGGGACCCGCAAACCTTCGTGTGCTGAGGAGCCAGTCTTTGGGAAGGAACTGAAAGAGGAAAAAAAGCTTCATCTGCACCTGCCAGCCCCTGGGGAACAAAGACGTAACAGCCAGCAAATCTAAGGTAAAGGTGAGGGTAAATTCAGAATGCAGAAATGTCCAGCTGTTGAAATCAGAATATTTAATTATGGGGGAAGTTGGTCACTCACCGATGCCTAGGCAATGTGAAATCGAGCTATAAAAAGGTTAAATGGCATGTTTCTCTTAGCTAATGCTCACGCTGAGAGGATAAATGTGAGCTGGTTAGAATTAGGAGAGGGAAATGGAGGTACAAGGGCCCAACTTGACTTGTTAAGGGTCTTGCTCAAGGAGCAAGATTGCAGCACAAGGCTCTGCGCTCTTCCTCTGAGCTATGAAACCAGTATTTCTCTATTTCTAAAACTTCAGGTTCAATTAATTTTCCTCTCCTTCAAAGTTTGGGAAAGAAACTAAGCCATATCAGAAATAAAAATGGTGCTACTCCGGGCCTTTTGTTTCACTCCTGCATATCTAATAAACTCCCAGATATATTGTGTGTCTCCAATAAAGCAAGTCCTCCCATGTTGGGCAGAGATTATTCTCACAAAAGGGAACCTCTTTGTGAAAACAATGGGAATAAGAAAGTTTCCAAGATTAAAATGTCAGGTAGATAAACACATTACTTTGAACTGTATTTGTATTCCGTGGCTGGTTCAGACACTCCAGAAGTTATCTTTCCCAAAGTAAACATGCGTGAAATCTGATCGGCTCTTTATTGTACACGGAATAAATTATGCAGGGCATTGTAGGAGACTCCTATACGGCTCATTTACACATCTTTTGATAAATGTAATATGCAGATTCCCGCTCCTTTGTGAGGCATTAACCTCCGTGCATATTGATGCTGTTATTCCCAGAGATGACGGGTGCTCAAAGACCTTTCTGTGTCTCTTTGAGAGCTGGCAGGGCCTTGATCGGGGAGGGACTCGCTCAGGGATGTACAAACGACCTTTCTTTAGAATTCAGCCTTGTCATAAATTTTCTTCTCCCTGTCAGAGAATTAAAGGTTTCAAGTGGTTTTGATAATGGCGTAAAGCAGTTGGGGTAGGAGACGTGAGTTTATTGCACTGATTAGGAGGAAATCACTCCTAATCCACCCACAACAGGAATTTCCGGAAATTTAAATGACGAAAATTCACATTAAGTGGCCAAACTCTTCGAAGTTAAATCATTTGGGGTGCTTGTCTCAGTTTAAGACACCCAGCAAGTATGTTTGAAGAGAAGAAAGAGCTCCTGAATATCCTCAGTTTGGGGCTCCCCTCAGGCACTGAGGATCCCCACGCATCAAACCCACAGCGAGGATGTTGGGAGCCTTTCCCAAGTTGGAAAGTTGGAAGCTTTTCCCAAGTACCTGTGCAATGGCAGTTTTTGCTAAAACCTTGTCTGATGGGGCTGCAAAGCAATAAAGCCACGTCTTGCGACAGAACATTTGCTGACAAATGGGATTGAAATTATGTGCACACCTTTTTTTTTATTATTTGTGAGAAAAAAAATGTTCCTTTTCCCTTATTTGGCAGCAAAATGAAAAAATAAAAAAGGGATGGTGTACTCTAAAGGCGAGGATTTGTAGATTTTTCTTTTGAAAGAAGTGAACCTAAAGGAAATCTGAAGGTTTATTTAAACTCTTCTCCTTAGTCAAAGTCAAGGCTATTTATTCTTGCAGCTTTCTTGTTCTTACTCGAAGTCGAAGCTAGGAAAAAAGGCCTTTGGGGGAAGGAAAAAAAGGAAAAGCAGCATTTTTTTGGGATGCTCTCCCAGCATGTGAGGGCTGGTGGATGTGAGGAGAGCAGGAGTTTGCTGGGTTACACAAATCCTCTGCTGAATAAAGCAGCTGCAGGGCTGAGACTGGCGGTGTCCTTTGCCTGACAGTGCAATGATCATTTCACCTAAGGGAAGGAAGGGTTTGCTACCAAACATCCCCAAGCTGAGACCTCTTCTGATTCCTGGTTTCATCCCAGCCAGGAGGAATTGGAAAGGAGTTGAGGAGCTGGGGAGGGAGCATGAGAGCAAATGGCTTTTCCACAAGTCTTTGGAACATGGAAAAGTCGAGCTTTTGCTGATGATTGAACAGAAATGTTCAAAATGAGCTAAAACTTGACAAAACCTCCAAATAAGTCAGATAGTTCTGCTTTATAGTAAAGGAACCTCTTAAAAGCCACAGTGCCAGGGTGTCGTTGGCTAAATCCTCATGTGGACATGACAACAGCAATTCCAGCAAGGAGCTTTTCAGCTTAACCAAGTCGCACTCAAACTTCCAGAACCTTGAAGTCTTTTGCGTTGCTCCAACACAACAAAAATTACAAAATACTTCCTCAAAAAGAAAAAAAAAAACCAACCCCCCCAAAAAAAACCACAAAAAACCCCCAAAACCAAAACCAAAAACAAACAAAAAAACCCCTCAACCAACCAAACAAAAAAACCCCTCTATGAATTGCTGGACACAAAAAATTTCTCATTTTAAGTTTATAGAGACAAAAATATTTTAGCTGATATATTTGGGTCTGCAGGGATGTCCAACAGAGAGAGGAAGTTCCTTGTTTTTCCTCTATTTGCAGTGAAGTGCAGGTCAGAAGCAGTAATTCCATTAAAATCACCATCAGGTCAACCAAAAAAATTATTGACTCCAAAATCATGGGGTTTAGATAATTATATGCATGCAGATATTTAATAAATGAAGCCTTATCAATTATCCTCTAGAGTTTGAGTGTGTGGGATGCATCTACTCAAAAAACCTGGAAGCTCAGATGCAACTGCTGGGGGCTTGGAGCAGTGTTTCACCATAAAGCAAAAAAAAAATTAAAATAAATAAAAAAAATAAAGTAAAATAAAATAAAAATAAAATAAAATATAATAAAATAGCAACCCCAAGAGCAGGAAAGCAAAGGCCAGAGTGCAGCCACTCATTTTTAGGAGCACAATGTTAGGAACAGACCTGCAGTGATGCTTTGGCAACACCACACCAGTGCTAGCAATCCACTTTATCAGGGGAATTAATTCCTGGTGTCTGCCTGGTTCCAAACACTTTGGAGACTCTCACTAATGGAAAAAGATGGATTTGGAAGGAAGCAGAGTAAAAAACAATTAAACAACCTATTTCCTGATCTCCTCTATGCCAAATTCTGGATTAATGAGCAAGATCAGCCTACGGCTTGGTGGAACACTTGATAACTCCACATTTCCAGTTAAATCCACAGCTCAGTGCCTGTGTTTGGTGCTTGTGTCTGAAGGGAAGAATTACTCACAAATTACTTGCTGGCTGCTGGCATGGAAAAATATTCTTTGTATTTCTCTGCCCTGGCCAGGGAGGCTTTCAGGTGTTTGTTTTAGGTACCCGTATTTTCCCGTTAAATGATATAGGGACAGCTGGCAATCTTTTTATGGATTCATTGACACAATGCTCCTGTGAGATGGGGAAATGTGATTAATCTGCTTTACAGGCAGGGAACTGAAGCAGAGAGAAACCAAGGCTCAGATCTGTAGAGATCACAAAAAGCCCAGTGACACTCCCAAGTTTGAAAGAAAAAACACCAACCCCACAAAAAAACCCAACCTCAGTCTATATCTTACAAAAATCTTTCAGCATCCCACTGGTGGCTTCATCAACTGACTGCCCTGGCTGAGGAAGGAGATGAATCTTCCCAAAGTGGTCCAAAACAACCCCAAAAGAGGAAAATCAGAAACACAGAATAGTCTAAGCTCAATCACCTTTGCCATCTCGCGTGCTGCTGCAGCACTGCCCATCTGCCAGCAGCACCTCCAGCCCCAGAGCAGGCAGGGGAAGGTAATTAATTTTTCACTCCTAATTAGCAGTCCTCTAAATGCAGTGCTGTAGCCAATGAGGTTTTCAGACACCCAGAGCCTGCCTCAGATCAGGGGATATCACTTATTTTTGGAAAGGTACTCACAGACTTCTTCTCTCGTTCTGTCCTGACCTACTTTGGAAGACATCTCAAAAATAGCTTATTTCTCCCACAATATAATTGAGTAAGCAGACAGAAAAATAATGCTGTGCTGCCCCTTTTCTACAGTGGTGGAGGCACTGTAAAAATGTGCCTGTTAATAGGAAAATATAAACTAATCTTTTGTTCCAGAGGGACAAAATTGTCAGTAAAAGCTGAAGAATAGAACATTTTATAGTCGTTCATGCAAAACGCATGGCAGAGTATTTTGTACTAGAAACCAAGAATCACAGGATCAATCCCAGAATGGTTTGAGTTGGAAGGGATCTTAANAATACTTCCTCAAAAAGAAAAAAAAAAACCAACCCCCCCAAAAAAAACCACAAAAAACCCCCAAAACCAAAACCAAAAACAAACAAAAAAACCCCTCAACCAACCAAACAAAAAAACCCCTCTATGAATTGCTGGACACAAAAAATTTCTCATTTTAAGTTTATAGAGACAAAAATATTTTAGCTGATATATTTGGGTCTGCAGGGATGTCCAACAGAGAGAGGAAGTTCCTTGTTTTTCCTCTATTTGCAGTGAAGTGCAGGTCAGAAGCAGTAATTCCATTAAAATCACCATCAGGTCAACCAAAAAAATTATTGACTCCAAAATCATGGGGTTTAGATAATTATATGCATGCAGATATTTAATAAATGAAGCCTTATCAATTATCCTCTAGAGTTTGAGTGTGTGGGATGCATCTACTCAAAAAACCTGGAAGCTCAGATGCAACTGCTGGGGGCTTGGAGCAGTGTTTCACCATAAAGCAAAAAAAAAATTAAAATAAATAAAAAAAATAAAGTAAAATAAAATAAAAATAAAATAAAATATAATAAAATAGCAACCCCAAGAGCAGGAAAGCAAAGGCCAGAGTGCAGCCACTCATTTTTAGGAGCACAATGTTAGGAACAGACCTGCAGTGATGCTTTGGCAACACCACACCAGTGCTAGCAATCCACTTTATCAGGGGAATTAATTCCTGGTGTCTGCCTGGTTCCAAACACTTTGGAGACTCTCACTAATGGAAAAAGATGGATTTGGAAGGAAGCAGAGTAAAAAACAATTAAACAACCTATTTCCTGATCTCCTCTATGCCAAATTCTGGATTAATGAGCAAGATCAGCCTACGGCTTGGTGGAACACTTGATAACTCCACATTTCCAGTTTAATCCACAGCTCAGTGCCTGTGTTTGGTGCTTGTGTCTGAAGGGAAGAATTACTCACAAATTACTTGCTGGCTGCTGGCATGGAAAAATATTCTTTGTATTTCTCTGCCCTGGCCAGGGAGGCTTTCAGGTGTTTGTTTTAGGTACCCGTATTTTCCCGTTAAATGATATAGGGACAGCTGGCAATCTTTTTATGGATTCATTGACACAATGCTCCTGTGAGATGGGGAAATGTGATTAATCTGCTTTACAGGCAGGGAACTGAAGCAGAGAGAAACCAAGGCTCAGATCTGTAGAGATCACAAAAAGCCCAGTGACACTCCCAAGTTTGAAAGAAAAAACACCAACCCCACAAAAAAACCCAACCTCAGTCTATATCTTACAAAAATCTTTCAGCATCCCACTGGTGGCTTCATCAACTGACTGCCCTGGCTGAGGAAGGAGATGAATCTTCCCAAAATGGTCCAAAACAACCCCAAAAGAGGAAAATCAGAAACACAGAATAGTCTAAGCTCAATCACCTTTGCCATCTCGCGTGCTGCTGCAGCACTGCCCATCTGCCAGCAGCACCTCCAGCCCCAGAGCAGGCAGGGGAAGGTAATTAATTTTTCACTCCTAATTAGCAGTCCTCTAAATGCAGTGCTGTAGCCAATGAGGTTTTCAGACACCCAGAGCCTGCCTCAGATCAGGGGATATCACTTATTTTTGGAAAGGTACTCACAGACTTCTTCTCTTGTTCTGTCCTGACCTACTTTGGAAGACATCTCAAAAATAGCTTATTTCTCCCACAATATAATTGAGTAAGCAGACAGAAAAATAATGCTGTGCTGCCCCTTTTCTACAGTGGTGGAGGCACTGTAAAAATGTGCCTGTTAATAGGAAAATATAAACTAATCTTTTGTTCCAGAGGGACAAAATTGTCAGTAAAAGCTGAAGAATAGAACATTTTATAGTCGTTCATGCAAAACGCATGGCAGAGTATTTTGTACTAGAAACCAAGAATCACAGGATCAATCCCAGAATGGTTTGAGTTGGAAGGGATCTTAAAGACCATCCACGAGCAGGGAACCAAGTTTTCCTTTCCAAGGAGGAAATGATAATTTTTGAGGATGAAGAGCAAGGGCTGTCTCTTTTGGTATAAAAGGTTCTTTCATGCCAAACTTACTCCAGAGGGAGCAGCTCAGGCTCTTCCTTCTGTCTGTCCCTCATTTTGGGAGTACCTGAGAAGGAACAAAGGATGTTTGCACCACCTCCCTCAGCACATCCTGCCTTCCAAACTGTGCTGAAACATTTTACTGCTTCAAAGAGGGTCTTTTGCCTTAGGTATTACAGCCAGAGGAAGCCAGAGTGATTTTTTTTTCCCTTTCTTTTAGCTGTCTTATTCCCAGTTTTCAAGCTGCATGCTAAAAACCCCCATCAAACATAGAAATGGGAATCTGCACCACTACTGTGGCTAAGCTAATTTGGGAAAACGAATATCCGACTTGAATTCCAGGTAGGATATACAAATTGCAGCTTAATTCATGCAGATTGAAGTGATGTCTAGTGTAGCTGTTTTCTCCCAGCCTCTCACTCCAACAGCTGAGATCTAAAGAAGGAGCTGTGGTGCTTTGCAGGCACTGGTACATCCTGGAGTGGAGATTTTCTGTTCTGCCTCCAGCTCTGGGCTCCCAGCACAGGAAGGACATGGAGGTGCTGGAGCCAGGCAAGAGGAAACCACCAAGTTGAGCAGAGGGATGGAGCAGCTCTGCTGTGAGGAAAGGCTGGGAGAATTGGGGTTGTTCAGCCTGGAAAAAAGAAGCTTTGGGGTGATGTCATTGTGGTCTTCCAGGACCTGAAGAGACCCTACAGGAAAAATGGAGAGAGACAATTTACAAAGAGCTAGAGGGATAGGAGAAGGGGGAATGGCTTTAAGATGACAGAGGATTGATTTAGATTTGATATTGGGCAGGAATTGTTCCCTGTGAGGGCGGGCAGGCCCTGGCACAGGGTGCCCAGAGCAGCTGTGGCTGCCCCTGGATCCCTGGCAGTGCCCAAGGCCAGGCTGGACACTGGGGCTGGAGCAGCCTGGGACAGTGGGAGGTGTCCCTGCCCAGGATGGGCTGTAAGGTCTCTTCCAATCCAAACCATGTTGTGACTCCATGATAATTGATTTTCCTAGATAAACAAAGGGATACACTCCCAAGCCCAGATTAAAACTATCACAAACAGGAAAACCCCAAAAAATCAATGACCAACTCCTGAATTTTCTGCTCTTGCCAATCTCTTGAGCTGTGGAGCTGTTTGGGCAGCAGCTCATGGTGTTTGTCACAATCTGAACCATCTCCAGTTCCCAAGCAATGCTCATTTGGAGGGTGGAGTCGGGCATTTTCCTCTGACTTCCTGAACCAATGGAAGTTGGGAAAAGCCAAGAGGAGTGGAGTTTTATCCTATTCCTTCAGTCAGCATTTTTTACAACGAGCACAATCAATACAGAGCGGGATCTAAACGAGGTTTTGGATGAGGGAGCTGTACAAGGGAAAAAACCCCACTGAAATGTTCAGGAAAGGGCAAGCAGAGAAATAAAAAGGCTGGATCCACATGGGAAAACCTCACCAATTTCTTCAGGAAAACTCTCACCCTTTAGCTCTTTGCTGCTGAAGGAGGTCCTGGCTATGGGGAGTTGCCCAGCAAGGGCTTGGCAGAGGCATCTCACATGATGAAAACTCCAGATTTTAAGATTTTGGGAAAATTCCTGAAGCTATTTTCTCTGCTTCTGGTAAAGGGGGCCCTACTGGCAAGTATCTCATCTGATTAATTAGTGGTATTCTGCTCTGTTCGTTAGGTAAAAATTCACACTTCATTGACCTAACACAGTGTACATTAAAATCCTCTCATGAAAAGTACGGAGAGCTCGTGTTTTACAAACTCCTTTTTACCCTCCCTTTTATCATGTTTGA
Organism: Donacobius atricapilla; assembly: GCA_013397315.1. Taxonomy (NCBI): domain Eukaryota; kingdom Metazoa; phylum Chordata; class Aves; order Passeriformes; family Mimidae; genus Donacobius; species Donacobius atricapilla. Next base: position 243,369 of record WBMY01011135.1, read on the forward strand.
TAGAAAATCATACCAGATACGAGTTGAGGAAAATCCAAGTTGCCTCCAGCAAAAACTTTGAGGTGGGCACATGTTTTCATCCCCAAATTGCAGATCTGTTGTTAGAGAAACCCTGCAAAGTATTGACCTGAGTACTTGGAAAATGTGCAACAGTCAGGAAAAACAGAGTTACCAGATTCAGAGTTTTCTGCATGCTGTGCTGAAAGGTCATTGTGGCCAGCTCAGCTTTAAATGCGTTTAAATGCTCTGAAACAAAATGGAGAAAACTGTGACTCTGCAAAAAAGGGTTGTGGGAAAACCGAGGGATGTTTTGGAGTTGTAACTCCTTAGCACCTGGGGGTGATCGAAGAAAATGGAAGCTTTGTTTAAATTCGAAAATAAAACAAAAGGCCTCTGTGGAGCGCAGATCCATGAGCAGGATGCACATCCTGCTACAAGGGCACGCTGGGAGAGTTGGGAGTGTCCAGCCTGGAGAGGAGAAGCTCCAGGGAGAGCGCAGAGCCCTTCCAGAGCCTAAAGGGGCTCCAGGAGAGCTGGAGAGGGGCTGGGGACAAGGGATGGAGGGACAGGACACAGGGAATGGCTCTAAGCTGGAAGTGGGGAGATTTAGATGGGATTTGGGCAGGAATTGTTCCCTGTGAGGGCGGGCAGGCCCTGGCACAGGGTGCCCAGAGCAGCTGTGGCTGCCCCTGGATCCCTGGCAGTGCCCAAGGCCAGGCTGGAACAGCCTGGGACAGTGGGAGGTGTCCCTCAGTGGCACTGGATGGACTTTAAATTCCCTTCCAACCCAAACCATTCTCTGATAAATCCACCTGAAAACAGCCATCCTTTGCATTTTGAGAGGAGATAAACAAACCTGGTGCTGCTGTAGCTGATTTGATTTGGCCCGAGCTGGTTTTATCTCCATCCACACCTGAGGGGCTGTGGGAGAGTAAAGTCAAGCCAGGTCCTCACACTGAAGAGCTTTCCACATCAACCTTTCAATGACTTTGAAGTCAATATTTTTAGGGCATAGGAATTAATCATGACTGTAGCACAACTTAAATAATGCTATGTTTTTTCATATGTGGGAAAGAACCCAAATTTGCTTTTAATTTTTTAAAGGCCAATAATTTAGGTTAGTTGCAAAAACTCGGGAGTGCCAACATTTTTATTCATTATTTTTGACCCAACAGTTTCACCATTTCAAATCAGACAAGGGACGTTATCTTTGCAATAAAAGGCTATCGAGAATCTAAATGAGAAATCAAATGCTTTTTCATGCTGGTTTATTTTAGATTAGAGAAACTTGAACCAGATGTAAACCTGAATTGCTGAGGCATGAGAAGGGACTGACAGCAGAGTGATAAATATCTGAGTCGTGTTGTTCTAGGTGCAGATTTGCATTAACTCAAATAAATTGATCTGTAAGCTTTTCTAAAACTTAATTAATGCTGCAGAACAAAGCTGGAGATCAATTATCAGCTTGATATCTTGGCACAGAAAAAGTTGAACTAAATTAACCATCCAAAAATGTATGGTATCAATATCACATTGAAATGATTACTGGCATGGGGTAGCAATGGATCCCAGTGCAGCCTGAAGCAGAATCTTTTATTCCCAAATGCTGGAAATGCAGGAATTCTATCCATAAACTCTCATTTTTCCTTAGCAAAAAGAACATTTTATACTGAACGAAAAAGAGAATCGAGACTAGAGATGCACAGACAAGGTGAGTGTTTTTCTAAGCCTACTCAGGAGCAGCTGACTCTTTTTTTCTCTCTCCAACAAGAGAATTTCCTGGTGAGCTGGTGGACAGCTATCATGAAATTGTTAGTTACTGTCAGGAATTAGGTGGCAGTATTGAATTAGTGAGACAGAGACATAATTTCTGTGTGTCTGGTAACTCTTCATGTACTTCATTTTTGCTGCCTTCTTCTGCTCCTTCTTCAGGCTGATTTTGCTCGTAGGTTTGCAGTGTAATTAGGTCCTTTTTATTAAAGTCTGTGCAGTGCAGGGTTGTCTGCATCTTGAAATGAGTATCAGGGGTGTGTGCAGGAATGCAGATTCCCAGGTTAGGAAGTTCACACACACAGATAAAATATTTGGAATACACCAATTGGAGAAGTTCTTCTGGAGGAGATATTTAAAATTTCTTTAAATTCACTGACATATTGCAATCTATTTTTTTTTAAATAAGGACAAGCCTGTAAAGTTTTATATCAAAGCATCCCAAATGAGATTCACAGCTCCAAGACTGCATTCCATGCAAGAAATAAAAATTAATAGTGTTCCTTCTCCATTGGATCTGAATCTTCATTGATCTTCCCATGCTTGATCTGAATTTCCTGCTGTGACAAGAAAAATAAATTAAAGATGTTTCCAGTTCAGTCTTGGTGTTAAGGTAGGGATGGATGGATGGACGGATGGAGGGGTGGATGGTTGAAGGGTTCTGTGATTTCCTTTTTATCTGCGATGTTCTTTTTATTCTGTGATTTTTCTGGTAATGCCAAACCGCATCCTGTAGGAGCTAAAAACACACAAGCATTTGTCTCGTCATCAGCATCATCTTCTCCATGATCCCTGATCCTCCTTAAAACATTCCGGGCTTCCCACCTCCCTTCCCCACAGTGTTATTTGAAGGGAATGGCTCCACTGGAAGGTTTTCCAGTGCAGTTTGCCTCATTTAAAAGTGCCCAGTTAATGCTGTAGGAGGCCAGAGCCTGCCACACACTTCAACCTCTGCTTCAGCGAGGCATTAAAAACTTTCCCAGACAGGAACAGAGTATCCCAGAGATGAGTTTAGATCTCTTCAATCGATTGTATTGATCAAACACTGCTCCATTTTAAACTCTGAGTCAGATAACCCTAATTTGTTTATAAAAGGGTCTCTTTGAAGGTAGTCTTAATTAAGTAGAGGGAAAATGAGCCTGTCATTGATGAGAGGAGAGCAATGTGGCTAAATAAATAGCCCATCACCAAAAGCATCTGCTGGTGGTAAAGCTTATCAAGAGAATGATTTGGGAATCACTGAATATAAAGGTATTTGTCCTTTGATGAAGGACTCCTGCCCAATTCCCCGTGGGATAACAGACAGCTCCCCGTTGGCTGTACCCATGGAACGGCAGTGAGGGCATGCATGCAGTGCACTGGGAAATCCAGCCTCAAAAATGTCATTTATACAAATGTGTGGGCACTGCCCAGCACCAGGACACCCGTTCCCAGTAGGGCCTCAAGGAGCTGCTGGGATTGATGGAAACCACACAAGTCCTGTGGCTCGTGGGGGCTGGATTCTAAATGACACACAGCATCTCCGGCTGGGCTAAGAACTGTTCACAAAAACGGGAATAAGTTGTATTTCACCTCTCGTGTGCAGCTGCTTTGGGCATGGTGGGCACAGGACCCTTCAGGTTTCATTACACTTTGTAGTAAAATACTACAGACTCAAAATCTTCCCCCTCTGAAGGTAATTCTGTCACAGAGTATTCAGGAATGTTGGCAGATCGTGGCTTGTTGCTTCATTTTTTCAGTTCCTTTGAAGTCATCAATATCCCAGGTTCATTTGGTGGCAGAGTTAGCTCAGGGGAGAGGAGAAGGATGTGTCATGGATTCAATTCCTCAGCTAACTGCTTATTGGGACTCTGATCCTCTAACCCTTAATCAAGGAAAACTGCTGGCCTTGGCAAGACAGGGGGAAAATGCTCCAGGAGTATTCTTTGAGTTGTTTTCATCCTGTTGCTCATTATTTGAAGATTATATATCCAGTAAGTGCAATAATAGGGGGTTGTTTTTATGTCCCTGCAAGAGTCATCAAGGACATCTAGCAGGAAGGAAAGCCTCTCCCATAAAGTGCAGGGAATTGCTTCCCAGCTACAGGACCAGCTTGTGGAGCTTTTATTTCCATTTCTTTTATTAACTATTAATAATGATATATGCTCTTTGAAGTACACTCTGTTTACACATAAAGAGCATAATGGAATGGCAATGATGAGGCAGAAAGTAAATCTGGCTTTCTAAACAAAACATTTTTAAATGATAAAGTAGTTCCAAGCAAAGAAAATGCAAGGAAAAAACTGGTCACTTTGGATGCTGTTGCTGCCTTTTGGGACTATCTGAAGATTGCTGACTAGATTAGATAGAAACCACCATGGCACACAATTAAATTTTTATGGAAAATATTAATTTTAAATATTGATGACAATCTTTTCTTGCAAACCACTTAAAAAAAATAACTGTAGCAGCTCAGTGGTGTCAGTGAAATACAGTGGCACAAGTGAGAGTTAAAGGGCAGGTAATGTCCATTCCGTGCCAGCAGAAATCATTGGCAAATCCAGCTCTGTTGGGATTTGGGGTGGGATGGCACCAGTGTCATCTCAGTGGGACAGCTTCTCCAAGGCTTGGTCACATTTTGCTCTGAGGTTAAATAAGAGTGTAGCCCTGGTTTTTCAGCCGAAAATGTTTTGATGTCTAAAACTCAGTTCTCATGGAACTTTCTGTAAACAAAAGAAGATGTTTTTGCTAACTCTGTCTTGTTTTCGTGCTTTCTTTAGAGGTGGAGAGAATTTGCTGTCTCTCTGTGTTGGCCAATGTGATTGAATGGGTGTTACTTCTTACATCAATCAATTTAGTTCTAGAGACCTAGTACATAAGGAGGTCAAACTCTGAATAAATACTTCTTTTCAGCCTTCTGACAATTCTGGAGTCATGTGGTCTGATTTCGTGTCCTACAGTGACATAAGAGCTAAGTAAGAGGCACAGAGGTGTAAGAGCCACAGCCAGAGTGTGTTCTTTGCACGGAGCCTTCACCTCAAACTGCTGAAGCTCTGAGAAATTGTCCAAATGACAGAGGAGGCCGCGGAGCTGCTCCGAGGGCTGGAGACCCTCTGGAGCCCGGCTGGGAGAGCTGGGGGTGCTCACCTGGAGAAAGGAAAGCTCCAGGGAGAGCTCAGAGCCCCTTCCAGGGCCTAAGGGGCTCCAGGAGAGCTGGAGAGGCACTGGGGACAAGGCATGGAGGGACAGGACACAGGGAATGGCGTTAAACTGGAAGAAGGTGGATTTGGATTGGATATTGAGAAGGAGTTGTTCCCTGGGAGGGAGGCAGGCCCTGGCACAGGGTGCCCAGAGCAGCTGTGGCTGCCCCTGGATCCCTGGCAGTGCCCAAGGCCAGGCTGGACACTGGGGCTGGAGCAGCCTGGGACAGTGGGAGGTGTCCCTGCCATGGCTGGAGTTTGGATAATCTTTAAGCTCCTTTCCAACCCGAACAATTCTGCATTTCCGCTGGCAGGCAGTGACTTCCCTGATGGGATGGAAAGGTTGTTTTTGCAGACAGCCCTTATTCCACCCTAAACTAATCTCTCCTGCTCTCTGCCTGACATCTCCCTCACTGTGCCCTCACGGAGCCTCCAAGGACCATGGAAAAATACACACAACAGAGGAGAGTTATGCAACTCCCTGTTACAGCAACAATCTCTCCCTGCTGCTGCTGGGGAGCTTCTGCCTTTGTAGAGCCCCTGTTCCCACACCTCCAGCTCTGCTGGGCCCGGCTTTGCCAAGTTCTGGTTCCAAAGGTACAGAAAGGAGCATGTTAGGGGCAGAGATGTTATGTGCAGGGAAGGAACTGCAGGTAGAAATAGGTTTTCTGGGTTTGTTCCTTTTTAAGGGTCTCAGGAACTGTGGGTTGCCTCAAACAGTGGGGTGTTTGTTAAAGTTTTTACCAGGAAGGCAAGAAAAGCAAGGCTGTGTTACCTAGAAGGTAAAATGAAAGGGGGAAAAAAAAGTATTTATAGGGTTTGCATATGCAGTTATTGAGGATATAATTTAAAAAGCAAACCGGAAGCAAAAAGGAGGAGTATCAGACAGAAACAAAGGGAAAACAGAAAAGCAGAAGTGAGATAGTCCTTTAAGTGGATGCAAAATGTCGGCACTGAAGCCAAAGCTCTGCCACCTTCTTCATCTCATTTGTCTCCGAGAAATCCTCAGGATTGAGCACCATGAAAGTCTCCAGTGCAGGAATAAGTAAATCCCGTGGGAAAACACGTGGTGGGGATCTGACAGAACTCACACTGGTGATCTGGTGAGCCCCTTCCTCCCATCCCTACAGCAGCTTGAAAACCCTAAAGAGGTTTCATTTAACCTGGAACTGTGGGAACTCAAATTATCAATGAGAAAAAAAGACCACTAAAAATTGTTATTAGCGGCGTTTAATTGTTGGGACAGCTTTGCTCTTCTCCAAAACTCACTGCCAAAGGCAACCAGCGCTGCCAGGCACAAGAGTTAAAGGAATGTCACCACAGAATCATGGAATGATTTGGGTTGGAAGGGACCTTAAAGCTCATCTTGTCCCACCCCCTGCCACGGGCAGGGACACTTTTGTAGCCCAGGTTGATAAAAACTCACTGCCAGCACCTGGATCTGCTGCTGGACCTCCAGAAAAGCACGAAGCTCAGGGGAAACCCTGACACAGTTCGTCACACACACAAACACACTCACACTTTGATCAGAAGGCATGAACTAAAACTCTACTTTATTTGAAAGTCTGCACGAAGCTCAGGGGAAACCCTGACGCAGTTCATCACACACACAAACACACACTTTAATCAGAAGGCATGAACTAAAACTCTACTTTATTTGAAAGTCTGGCTCCATTTTATCGTATTTCTACAAAGGCCAGGGACTGGGGGAGAAGGTTGACACCTCTCCCCATCCCGTTGGTTAAGACAACTGTCCATCAGCTGTCCATATGTTTAAGAACAGGAATGTAAACTACTTTGAAACTATACAATAACATTGGCTGTGTTTACAGACCAGAGTGTGAGAAAGAACCCAAAACATGAACCTGTGAAACAGAAGAGAAGGCTGAAAAAATCAGGGCGACAAAACCCTTTTGGGAATTCAGCCCCAGCCTTGGGAGCTGCGCTGGCTGCCCTGGCTGCAGCACTACGTGGCTCAAGGATGGAACCACTGACCTGCAAAGGGCTCTGCCTTTGCACGGTGTTGTCCCTTCTGCTCCTGGTGCCAAGTAATTTCCCTTAATTCACCCAGGAGGAAATCTGGTGGAGTGCTGCTGCCTTCTGGATTCGTTCCTGGGCGCTCACTCCGGGTGCCAGAGCCCAGGAGACGAGGTGAGGACACAAATGCATCCTCTGGGTCAAATCTTGGCCACACAAGTTGGTGGCAGAAAACCCTCTGACCTCCCTTTGTTGTTCCAGAGAGGTCAGGATTTCTATCTCAGTTTAAAAAAAACCCCCTAAACCCAACAAGAATTCTCCTTTACCCCTGAAACTGTGAGAATAACAGAGACCAATTAACAGAATGTGTTATTTTATTTTGATTGATGGCTGGGCTGAAGAAAAACACTGGATTTTTTTTTTTCTTTGAGGTTAATGTGCGTCATTCAAATAACTTAAAAATAAATAATCGCCCCCTGTCCTTTTCTTACTACATTTTTGTTAGGATTCCTTGCAGTGTGAGCCAGACCTTGTCTCTGTTGCTATGGAAGTCTTGTCTTAAGGTTTACCAGAGAAAAGAGTTTAAAAATGTAAATGGGAGATTGACTCAAAGATATTGATTGCTGCTACAAAGTGCATTGTAATGTCATTTTTTTCTTGCTATATATCTTCTTTTTAATTTCAGAATAGATTTGTAATGTAAGTTTCAAACTTAGAACAGAATTTTCACATCAGAAAATAATTATCTCAGTAATTATACGAGATTTTTTTTTTTAATTGTGGGCAAGAAAGATTTTGAAAATGGCAGAGACTTGTGAAGGAGGAAAGAACAGTGCACAACTCACTGGTTTTATCAGTCCAGGGAGTAAAAATATCCTGAATTTTTGAAAACTTTGTTTTAATTTATGTCCTTTGAAGAGGAAAAAAGGGGTTATCTCAAGGAGCTCAGAGTTTCTCTGTTAGGAATGATACTCAAAAAAATTAGATTTAAAGCTAAGCCCATTTTGACTTAAACATTCTGGATTGTTGAGAAGAGAGTATTATTTCCTATTTGTAGACTTAAATCTGAAGCTTTGGGGCAAGTACCCTGGAAACCTTTTAATTTTTTTTTCACACTGCTTACATTACTTGATTTCTGTTGGGTTTTTTCATTGTTTTTTTTTAAAGCAATAATTGTCTTAAATCTGTGAGAGAAAAAAACCCACCAAAACCAAAAAAAAAAAAACCACCCCACCAAAAAAAACCAAACAAAACCAACCAAACAAAAAACCCCACCCCAGCACTGAAATTGGCTGGGAAATTGAATTATAAGAATATTGGGGATAAATTAGCAAGGAATGTTTTCAGGCAGGGGGATGGTGGATAGACAGACAGACTGGTGTGGATTGATAGATCTCCAGATTTATTCAGGGATTGGAAACCCATTTGGAATATTCTCCTGAGCTACCCTGGATTCACGGCAAAACTGTTCAGCCAGAAAAGTACAAAGGGACTAAAACCAGAGTTATGATAGTTGTGCAGGGAATCTCAAGAGTAGTGGCTGCTGCAATGTAGAGACTACTTGGAGCAATTAAATTTCTGTGTCACTCTTGATTTCATCAGAGAGGTGGGGCAAGCACAGAAAAATGCAATAGTGGAGTCTCTTTGATAATCAGATTTATGTTGTTAAGAAGCTCCCCAGAAACTTTGGAAAATGGATTATAAGCAGCTTGGTCACTTAGATAACATCATAATTTCTTGGGAAAATACCCTGAAACACCCAATAAGCCAGAAATAGCTTTAGCCATCACTGGAAAATGGAAAGAAAAGGAAGAAAAACCCATTCTCTGGCTTTGCCATGGCTTTTGAAACTCCCTAAATTCCAGCTTGGTGCTACTCTTGGAATCTCTTTGGTTGCTTTTGTTTATTTGGACACGACTTCACGCCTGCAACCTTATTTTGTTCAATCACCAACATGACAAACCCGTTTTCTTATGCATGATTTGCTCATTAGTGGCCGCTTTCAAACACCCCATCTCCCGGTACATAATCCAATTTTGAGAATAATTGGGAAAATGATGTCGCGTAATTAAGGATTCCGAAATCTGGTTTAATCCGTGCGGCTCTGGGTCAGCTGGGGAGAAGCAATTTCAATTAGTGATTAATTGCCTGGGCTGGGGGGGCGTGACACAAACCCTGCGGCGTCACCTCCCTTGGCCGGGCTGCTCCAGGATCTTCCAGAAAACGCAGGCTTGGCAGGGATTCTCCTGGCAGAGCCTTGCCCTCTGATTTATCTCAGGTCTGGGAGGATCTGATGCCGCACCTTTGGAAGTTTGCAGGGGGTTTAGCAATTCCCTTGGCCCAGGCTCCAAGGCTGCGTTAATTGGTGGCTGGGGCCGGGCTCATTAGGGCTGCTCTGTGTGTGAAAGGGCAGCGCTGCTGGGGATGCTCTGGCCACACACCAATCCCGGGAATGTCGCAGCAGCAAAATTTCCAACCCCCGGAGCCTCTTTCCCAGCCAGCCTGGGGATGCTCCTCCTCGGTGACTCATTTGTGGCACCGCGCAAGGAGATGCTTTGCCCTAAGATCTTCCCCTGTCAGGAGAAGCATCTGGCAAAAAGGAGCGAAACAAACCCTTCCAAACGGATAAATGAGACCAGACATTATTGAGGATGGAAAGATCCTTATAAACCTGCCCTGTGCGGAGAAATGGAGATTTTTATTGCTATGCAAATGGCTGTTAGGTACAAGTCTCACAGGCTGCAGTGGAGATGAATCATTTAAATTGACTTAATCACTACGTAGTCTGTTAAAGGGTTATCTGAGAATCTCATTAAGTACGGCTGCTAATGGTTGGCATGTTTAGGCCATTGTTTTAAAACTCAGAAGTTGCCAAGTTTCCTGTCTGACAGAGAGACAAAACCCCGGCAGCTCGACAGCCTGACTTTTTATTTTGGATGCTTCACTTAATAACTCCTCGGAGAAAAAGAGTGACAGCATAGGGATTTATGGTCTCACATCAAGGTATTCCAGAACCCATCCTGAGAAAGTCTCAGCGTTTCTTTAAGCTGTTTAAAATAGAATGACTATGGACTTTGTAAGTGTCTCATTTCCAACTTGTTTCTTGTGCACTCCTCAGTCACACACCCGGGGATGCGCCCGGAGTTCACACCATGGAGAAGTCCCACTGGCTCCCATTCCTCCATCCATATTAGGTTTAATTGTGCTGGCTAATACAAGGATTTAGGAGATCAGCTTGGGCAATATTTCCTAATGATATAAAGCAGCATAGGAGCACAGAGCTTGAAGCAGAGGATTGAATTCTCAGGCTTAATGAGATACGGGGCTCCGGCTTATCTATTCAGGCAGGGATTTTTATTGACAGCAGGAGCATGAATGCAAGCTTTGGAAATAAAGTGAATACAGCAGCTACCCAGAAGATCACCTTGACTGCAGCTCCTGCCGTCAGATGCCCAATCTGCCAGGAAGCTTCTGCATTATCCCCAGCCTCAGTCCAAATCTGAAATCCAAAGATTTGAACTCATCCCTCCCATTTTCTTCCTCTGCAGAGAGCTGGCACACAGACCTGCCTCTGTCCTCTCCATCTTCTTTTCCTTCCCTCAGTAATTTTCCACTTTGCGCCCCTACACACCTTCTCCCCTCACTTGTTGCAATTGCTTTTATGCAAAATGGACTTAATCCTTCCTGAGCCACATCCCTGTGCCAGCACATGGATGGAGCAATGCAGATAGGTCACAGAACTCCACGGGCTGGTTTGGGTTGGGAAGGACCTTAAAACTCATCTCATTACACACCCTGGGACACCCTCCACTATCCCAGGCTGCTCCAAGCCCTGTCCAACCTGGTCTTGGACACCTCCAGAGATCCAGGGCCAGCCACAGCTTCTCCCAGGGAACCCTCACCTCCCTCCCAGGGAACAATTCCTTCCCCATATCCCATCTAAACGTACCATAGGCTCATTATATTCTTACTGATCATAAGCACGGGGGTGTGTTTTCCAAACTCAGCAGTCATACGGTGTCCGTACCCCGGTAATTTTATTCCTGTGGTACCAGTGGGGCTGGTTTGGGCTTGGCTTAGCCTTGGGCATGGATCTCAGCAGGCCTGTGATGGACACGGCGCCCGCTCCAGTGATGGGGCGCGGGAATGATGGGGTGAAGGTGGTTGCAGCAGGGGGGTCCTGGGGGTGCTGAGCACCCTCCGCCAAGATCAGTGGGATCAGGGCACGGCCCCAAAGGCACAGAGGGCAACCAGGCCGCTCACAGCCAGGTTTGTTATTTCTGGAGATCACACTGACAAACCTATCAAGAAATATTCAAGTGCACTCCTTGGTGGCTTTAAAACCGATGTAAATCCACATGCAGACGAGGTGCAGCCCTCCAGCTCTTGGCAGTTTGCCGCGGCAGCCTCTGCTCTTGCCCCCAGTAGCTCGTGTTTTATGGGAAAGCCATCCGTCGGTCATCCCACAGCACCCGAGGAGGAGAATTTCCCTGCATGGGCTGCATGAAGATGGCACTGCACACTGCTGCCCTACCCAGAGCAAAGGGATTCTGCTCCCAGCACTTGGTTGGCTCGTGGGTTCCTTTTCCAGCCTACTGAGCCACTGCAGAAATTGGATTTATGGGATTAAAACAACAGGGTGGTTTGGAGCCGAAATTCGGCGTTCTCATATGTGTTCAAAGGATAATCCCTAGATAGAAAATGGAGTTTAACTGTCCTGTGTACATTCCCTCTTTGCAAATATTGTATTTCTTCCCATTTCACTGGCTACTGGGTACATTTGCTTCTCTGTAAAGAGTATCACAGAGAAAAGTAATTCTTGGGGGTAAAATCCCAGGCTTGGTCCTCCCTACAAAAATATCTGGGAGAAGAATAACTTTAGAAATTCCTCCTGTTTACAGCTTGATTGCTTCTTCTAGTGAAATGTTAATAATGCAGCAGTGGCCAGAGAGGGTCGATAATGAGGTAATGTGTATTTATGGGCTCTGTGTCCAAATGATCCTTAGTGCATGGTTATTTGAAAATAAATAGTGTATTGATTGAAACAGCTACGGGACAAAATGGGCTTTCAACACGTGGGGAGTGCTGATAATTACTTGGAATATTTTTCCTTGTTGTTAATATATCAACGAGTCTATTTTTAGCTCTTTTGTGTAGAAAGGCAAAACCACTCAGAACAATATGATAATTTTTAATAGGTTTTTTTGTTTGTTTGTTTGTTTGTTTTTTTAATATCAGGGTTTTCAGCATCAGTTTGGAAATTCTGTGATGAAAATACAACATTCACCCCTATTTCCCGTCACTGGGATGTCTCCATAGTCTCATTTCGACACAGTCAATACCACTTTGAAAGAGGTTTTAAATGGCATTTAATGTAGCCGTACTACTAATATTCCATTAAAACCACATAACCTCCTGTCATGGGAAAAATCAACAGAATGAGCTGCACGTAGTGGAATTTATGGAGTTCAATACCCAGCTCTTAAAACTCTCTATTTTTTGGGGGGGGTGAAGTCTTCATGGCAATATTTTTGGGAAATAAATGAAAATTATGTGAGAGATGAAAAAAGGGATGAAAAACCCATGGAAAGAATAAAGCTGGGTTATCAGAGGAAGAGATTCCCCTCGGTGATTCAACAGCTCCTGACCTCATATTCGGTTTTTCTTGTATTCTAAAGCCAGCAGATAAAATTCCTACACAGAGAAAGAGCTGACGTAGCTTATCGGGTAAATATCTGATTAAAAATTTAATTCAGTTCTGAAAGAACTGGAATGGGTTGAAAATCTGGAGTTTGAAGCGGGAGGTATAAGTGACAACTTGCCTGTTTTCTTTCATCCCAAAACTGCACATGAAAAATTAAAGGTTATTTTAAAAACATGTAATGACTCTATTCCGAGCTGCAGGCAGTAGAGTCGGGCTTTCCCCAAATATCTGGGATGTTGAGATGTTTGAACCAAATATTTGGCATTGATATTTACCTATGAAATACTCATCCCAAATATTTGGTGTTGACTCTTGCAGAGGGATGTAAATATTGACCTGCAGTGCTGAGTTGGGGATGAGGAGGATACTTTGTCTGTTTTGTCTTACAGTCAGCAAACGCCACAATTCCCCACATCATTGCCCAGTCCTTGGGTTTTGCAATGGGAAAAGTGCAGGCTGAGGAAGTTTGAGGATGTATTCGCTGTTCACAGGGCAACACACCCAAAATGGGACACGTCCTCCTCCCCTTGCCTTTGCCCTTTTAGTCTTTAGATCCTTTTCAGTGAGGTTACAGCTAAGAAAACCACATTATTGTCTCCTCTAGGCACTTTTATTCAAGTGCCATTAAAATCTGTAGCATTCTGTCCCTTGGCCTCTTCTATAATTCATAAGTATTTTGTAGTTGTGATCTTTTATATTAAGAACTTCCAAACCCCTCAAACTATCAACTTCAATCCCACTTAATTGCCTGCCTGCAGCATCAGAAAGCAAAAAAAAAGATGAATCATTTATTCATTTATAAACCTTCTCTCCACAGCACATCCAAGCTTTGTAGATTTAAGAACAACTTTCCTAATACCCGTAAGTTTAAAACGAGAATGTTTACAACACAGAGCTACAAGCACTTCCCAGGCAATTGGGGCATTTTTCCCTTTGAATGTGCCATTTTGGTAATTCAAAGGCCAGCTAATGGTGTTTTTTGGATAGGAGGGATGGGGGTTAGAGGGCATTTGTTGAGGTGGTTGTGAAGCCAACGCAGATTCTGTAATAGCCAGTGCAAGGCTGCCGTGCTGCCCGCAGCAGCTGCAGCACTCCAGCTCTGTTTATTGATCCCTGTGATTCAGTGTTTGTGCTCGTGGGCACAAGTCAGCACTTTCAGCAGATCAGCTCGGGGCCTGAAGGATCAATCGCTCCTTCCCCCTCCTGATCCATTTTAATTGGGGTATCAAAGGTGCTGTAATCCCCTCTCAGGTCAGGAGATGTATTTGAAGCCGGGACAAAGCTGTGCAATAAAAGCAGAGAGATTCCCCTCTGCAGGTCTGAAGGAAAAACTCCTCGTTCCAGGAACCCACCCCAAAGCAGCAGCCAGCGATGCTGAGCTCGCTTTAAATTGTTACAGCAACCAACTCAATAAATAAAGTGGTTCACTTCCCTCACCTCTCCCTTGGCAGCAGTGCAGGACTGAAAGGCAAACTGCAGGACAATGGTGCTCCAGGGAAATTATTAAGCTCAGACTCAGAGTCTTTATTTTGACATTCAGGAACAAGCCAGAGTGCAGACATGTTACCAGGCATGTGAGGGCTGAGCTCAGGTGAACCTGAGCTGCGTCTTTTTCTCTTTCGAAAAAGAAATTCTCTTCTGAAAAAAAAAATGTCTTTCCTTCCATCAGCGTGTTTAACCGATGAGAAATAATTCAAAGGGAGAAGAAAAAAATGATTCCTAGAACAGCTGCTGGCTGTTGCACTCAATGGAGAGGTGTAATCAGAGAGTTGGGATAGCAGCTTGTCAAAACACAGGATTGCTCTGCCGTGGGGCTGGGGGGATTCCCACTTTGGTTTTGGGCTTTGGCACCTCTGCTTTTAGCCATGCAGGGTGTTAAGGCTTTCATGTTCCCTGTGGAAGGTTGGTCTGTGGCTTCTTAGGATTTCCTGGCACATATCCCATGGAGAGAGCGCAAATCCCATGGAGAGAGCAGACATCCTATGGAGAAAGTACAAATCCCATGGAGAGAACACAAATCCCATGGAGAGAACACAAATCCCATGGAGAGAGCAGACATCCTATGGAGAAAGCACAAATCCCATGGAGGGAGCACAAATCCCATGGAGAGAGCAGACATCCTATGGAGAAAGCACAAATCCCATGGAGGGAGCACAAATTCCATGGAGGGAGCACAAATTCCATGGAGGGAATGCAAATCCCATGAAGAGAGCACAAATTCCATGAAGAGAGCACAAATCCCATGGAGAGAGCAGACATCCTATGGAGAAAGCAGAAATCCCATGGAGAGAGCACAAATTCCATGAAGAGAACACAAATTCCATGAAGAGAGCAGACGTCCTATGGAGAAAGCACAAATCCCATGGTGGGAGCACACATGGGAGCCATGGAGAGAGGTGTAGGGAGAAAGGAAATTTCTCCAAGGCTGCTGCACTGGTGCACATCAAGGGAACGCACCTGAGACTGTTTGGAGTGACTTCTCCCACCTAACATGGGTTTTCTTCCTCCTCTGGCACTAAGAACTCTTCCAAGGATGTTGAAATTGATAAATCCACATCTCTAGGCTCTCTTCCCTCTGGAGAAAACATCTTGCCCTCAGGCTGCCCCTCGCACACAACCTCCTTCCAAGGGAACCCAGAAATGGCTCTGGAGAACCCAGAGAGGATTTTTATCTGGGAAGGAGCTCAGAAAATTTTAGGCTGCCCAGCTGGAAATCAAGAAGAAGAAGTGGAAGAAAGACAGAAGGAACCACAGCTGCTCTTGCTCCTGGTGGAGACCTTGATCCAGAGAGGAACTGCCTGAACAAAAGAGCCACAATTCAGGGATTTCATGGCAGAGTTTCCCCCGGGGTCACAGCTGAGTGGGGAGGACAGACCCTGCTGGCAGGAGCGGTGGCATCCTGGCTGTCCCCATGCCAGGATGGACAGAGAGCGGCTGCCACGCCGGGCACCTCTGCCCCGCCGCCAGCAGGAAGGAGAAGGGAGAGCTCCCTGCCCTAATTAATTTAGAGTGGCCCGCAGATAAATCCAGGCTGAAAATGCATCCCTTGGAGCTTGGGGTTTACATTCCAGGCACGTCTTTATCCAGAGCCTTCAGACCCAGCTCCAGCAGCACCGGCTCATGGCAAGGGCAGGTTCTCCCGGCTCCTGCTGAGCTTCCACAGGTGGCTGGAAGCTGCGGGTTTGGGACCTGCTGCAAGCTTCACTCCCCGCTTATTCAGGAGGAAATCACTTCTCAAGGCCTCTACAAGAGGCTGCTGGTGAAGGGGGAGCCCAGGCAGCTGCTGCTTCTCTGGGCATCCCTGCATCCCAGGGAAAATGCTGCTCCAGCACCCACAGGTTCATGGGTGGTTTCAGCTCTGGGCCATAAAGGACAGAGATGTGGAGCCACAATCTAGGAGGAGAAAGGAGGGTGGGGTTTTTAAATGTGTGTTTCACCAGGTTTATTTTCTTTGAGAACTGGGGATGGTTTTGCCTTTGGACCAGTTCAGAACAGTTTCATGCTGTGCCATGGGAGCAGAGAGACGTGAACCAGAAGCAAAACTGTGCTCAAAGGTGTCCAACATCAGACCTGGAGACGCTCACACAGCAAAGCATAAATGCAGGTAATTCTGAGTAATTTGGTTCCTCAAATTTTCCTTCAAAAACTGACAAATTGTCCTCATTTAATTTTGCATTTAATTGCAACGGCAGCACTGGACTCATGTTAGTGATCTTCGATTAAAAAGGCTTCTGTCTACACAAACTGGGGAGCACATCCTGCCACCCTATTTACACCCAGAAAGAGGCAAAGATTTGAGACCTCACTAAATACATTTGAAGTGAAGTTTGAAGTGGTGAATCCGTGGCAGGGATTTGTGAAGATGGGAGCCCCGAGTGGAAAAGGTATCTGGGTAAATAAAATAATTAGGGGAGAAGTGCCAGCACACGAAGCAGGGGAGGGACAGAATGAGAGAGGCAAAGCAAAACGCAGCTTGCCTGGGCTGGGAACACACAGCAGGTGTTTGGACAGCAAACAGGCATTAGTGGATGATTTTATGGCAAGCCTACAGTGAAATGAGGGAACGCTGCAGATGGAGGTGAACTGATGGACAAAGAGAGGTGCCTTTAAAAATTAGCATGCACAGGAAGAGGGGATTGGAGGCAGAGCTGCCACAAAACTGCAGAGATGGATGGAGAGGCACCAGCAAAGAGGAGAGTGGTAGGAGAGAAGGAGGGGAAGTGGATCACGGACTCCCTGCGGAGACAGCGATTATCGCTTGCAGATAACTTTAACAGTCCAGTCCCTGAGATGCTGTTATCAGCAGAAGGAGCTTGAAATGCAGTCCGAGACAGAGGGAAGGAGAGCTCTGACACGAGCGGCACAAGAGCAGCCAGCCCACCTCTGAAAGGTGATGCTGAGGAGGCTCGGATTGGATCTGCTGCTCCTGGGTGTCAGCCCCAGCTCCAGCTCCAGCGCAGGCTGAGCCTGTGGCAGATTTTCTTTGTGTTCCCTGACTAGACTTGCTGGGTCTGCAGTCTTCCCCTGAAAAACGGGATTTGAGCAGGTGACCTGGAAGTGGTTAGAGGACAGAAATGTCCTGGGTTTGTTCTATGCTTCTTCTTTTACCTGTTTAGGAATTAAAATCCAAACTCTTTGCAAAGGTCTCTCCAAGCCTCTTTTCCTTGCTTTACATTTGATTTCTGTATCTCTACATTTAGATGGATAGATATAGGTAGTTGAAGTTTATAATGGAGATATAATTTTATAAACATAAATTATACCGCTATAAATTGTACTCTGGAACCTCTGCCCTGCCATTTAATCCTCTGATGGATTTATGACCGATTTATTGCTTATTATGTTGCCTGTGGTGCACATATTGCTTATTTTCTCTTTCTTTTCTCCTGGATATGGTGACCCCAGCTATTTTCTCACCAGTTACAGCATTCATTTCTCCTCCCCAACCTGATGCATCAGAAATCAGAAACGTGGTTGGGAAGCAATCAGAGAAAAAGCACCCTGTGAGTTCAAGGCATGGCTCTGCCTGATAAGTGTGTTATCCTCCTGTTCCCAATGTTTGGTGTCCTGCAGGCTGCTCGCATTAGGAACAGACAGCGCTGATAGAGTTGTGTCACCCTCTGATGAGCCCCTGTTTGCTCCCAGGGAATGTTCCCACTCCCATTTCCCTGGGCTGGGGTTGTAGGAGCCTCCTCACCCTCCTGACTCAGTGCTCAGTACCAGGAATGTTTTGTTCCCTTCATCTTTTCTGTGGCCCGGGGTGATGCCTCTTTGCTGCCTTTTCTTGCCGTTTCTCCCTTTTTTTTTCTTTCTTTCCCTCCCAAAGAGGCCTCAGAACTCTTTGCCCCTGTGTGTGCAGGGAGGCTGCTGCTCCTGGATTACTGACACAGCTCCTTGGGTTATTTTTCTAGAAGAGAACGTGGGGGTTTTTTTCAGCTAATGACATAACCGGAGTTAATCCAACTGGCAGCAATAATCTCTCTGATTTAGTACCTGATCATTGCACATTGTTACAGGTGAGCTCCTCATGACAGCAGAAGAATCTTAGTGCTTCTTTCTCGAATTTCATACGATCCCAGGCTGGTTTGGGTTGGAAGAGACCTTCAAGCTCACCCAGTCCCACCCCTTGCCATGGGCAGGGAGGGACATCTTCCACTATCCCAGGTATTCAGCGGGAACTACAGCCCTGTCTCTCCCTTCTTCCCAATTTCTGGCTGAAATGCCTTGATCATTTTGTATTTTTTCTGCTCTTTCTTTGTGTGAGAGTTTGACAGTTGCATTAAGGAAGAAAACAACTTGAGGGTTTAGGTGTTGCAGCCAGCTCTGAATGCGACGAAGTCGAGGATCAGATGATCCTCACCCAGTTGTGAGGCTGTGAGTTGTGCCAGGCTCCTGCTGTGGTTTCTGCTGGGAAAAAAAAATTAAAATAAAGAGAGGAAAAAAAAGGAAGAGAAATAGTTGAAAATAAGCAGCACTAACCAGCTAGGAAATTAAAATACTCATTTTAAAGTGTGGCTCGTGTTTATTTTATAACAAAGAGGAAGAACTCCTTTCATTAATATTAACAACTGAGAGCAGATTAGACCAAAAATACCCTATTACCACTTTCCCTAATCCAACTCTAATTGTGTATCAAGCTATCAAGGAGCACTTAAACCTCAAAAAAGCCTCAGTAAGAAGCAGAAGGCAATTGTCTGCTTCAGCATCTCTGACAGTTGGCCGTGGAAGTCATCCAGCTCCAACTGTCTTTTATTTCATCTTTCCAGTGCCTTCACAGCCCTGCAACAGTTTGGGGAGTTAAATGGGGTCTGTGGGGTGCAGCCAAACACCCAAAACAGAGGAGCTGCCACTGAGGAGGAAATTTATTCCAGGGGGAGAGGCCGGAGTTGGTCCTTCTCTGGATCTGTGCAGAAACAGAACATCTTTCGACGTTACTCAAACGCTTCGCCTGAAAAAATGTGGATCTGATTACTGCTCGTTTGCATTCCTTTTTCCTTAAGTTTGGAGAAGGCGAAGCTCTCCAGTGAATTAATTAATTTCACTCCGTTTTGACAGAGTGCTTAAATCAGCTCAGAAGTGCCACAGCTGAGTAAACCCAGCTCGCAGGCAGTGATTGCTCCTCTTGGAAGGCCCTGCTCGACGGCAGCAGCAGCTGAAACAGAGCAGCCAGGAGAAGCACTTCATTAAGGAGCTGCGACAACACCGCTACAGCCTGGGCTACTCCTCCAAGAAACTGAGCTTTGAGGAGTGATAAGGAACTTTTCCTTTGCGTTCGTGCTTCCATGATCTGATGGAAGACGTTCCACTGTGTCCCAGATCTGATCCCTCTTTAGTTCCCAGTCCCATGTGTATCCACAACAGGTTTGCATCCCACAGGCAGAAGCTTGCAGCTGTCTTTTCCCAAGGCTGGAAGTTATTTTGTTGGTATGTAATTAAATTGAAATATTTAATTAACCTGAAATGTAGAGAACTTTTGTGATTGAGGTCTCTCTCTCTCACACTTTGTGTATTGATATAACACTATATTGTAATTATATATGTTATAATTTTATATATATATATGTAATATAGCTTACATTTAGCCCTCCAAGGTATATTTCCGTCTTGAAAGGTCCATCACCCTTTCCTGTGACCACCTGGCATGAATTTTTCTCCAAAGAAAATGAACATTGAAATCCTTCACCACAAATGTGCATATCTGTGAGAAGACCTGGCGGGCTTCTAGAACAAAAGCGTTTTCCCATATTGATCCAAGTGGACACAATCTGTGGAGCAGCTCCTGTGAAAAATGGATTTCTTCCTTGCCTGCCGTTTAATTTTTCTTTTTTAAGTGCAGCAGGATTTTAAGATGGAACCACACATCCTTTTGCCTTTAATTCCTGCTCTGGGTATTTTTACGCTTCATTGTGAGACAAAAATTCAAATGCAGTCACGTGCAGCTTAGAGATGGAAATTGCATTTGTGTCATCCTTATCGCTGCTGTGTTTTCCCAAATTCCAGCTCACAACCACAGCCATCAACTTCATCTACCTGCTTAAATTTTGATCTTCTAGACACCTGACCTCGTTGTCACCTCTTCAGAAACAACACCCTCCCCTCTGCAGCCAGATAAACTTCTGTGGTCTCCCACTCCCTCTCCCCTCCTGAATTATTCACTGAGGTCATGAATTTCTTAGAAAATCAGGCAACAAGACACGGAGAAGTGAAGAGAGCCCTTTGTAGGTTTGTGTCTGGGAATTAATTTACTGCCTCGGATTGGGAAATGGCCAAAGGGAAGACGTGAAACCCCATACACGACACGGTGAAATTGCTTCTTGTTGCTCCTCGTTTCAGGTCAGGCAGGTTTTGTGCCTGGAAATTTCTTTTATACAAGATCCAGTTACTGCAGAGGACAAAGTAATCAAAACCTTGGGAGCCCCAGCAATTTACATGGAAAAGCAGAGATGATGAGGGGTGGGTACCTCACATCTGCTCCACTCGGGCCAAGGTTGCACCCAGGATGGTTTTGAGGAGGTTCTGTCTGAAACAGACCCAAAGAAGGACTTTAGCAGCAGGAAATTGTGATCAGAGCGGGGAGGGCAGGGTGCAGTCCTGGGCTTGCCCGGAGGCTTCGTGGCAGCATCTGCGTTTTCATAATCTTATTTGGAAAAAAGAATAATCATTCCTGGGTTTAAGTTGTAGTGGGAGAACTGAACGGCACAGGTGATTCTAAGGTTGTGATCCAGGGCTATTCCATTACCTAGGCAATTCCAAAGTTCTAGTGGGCAAGCAGCACATTTAGCTCTTCTTTTTTTTTTTTATAAAAGCACACAGATTTGTATTAGAGTTCAGTGCAGCCTCTCATGCTGCAAAACTGAGGATTTCTGAGCTAACCAGCTGGATCTGTGGATTGGCCAGGATGGAGGGCAGAGGAGCTGAGGGATGGGCTGCCTGGGAGCTTTTGCCAGCCCTTCCTTGGGATTTCAAAGCCTGCTGGGGGAAAATCCTGAGCCAGTGTGTAGGGGTTGAACCTGAACCCTCTTGAGTCCCATTCCACTGGGGAATCTTGGGATCCTGAAAACTGTTTTATAGATATTATAAAGGCTTGCTATTAATTCATGTGTACTATCCATTCAACAATTCGTGGTGGTTTTTTTTTTCCTGACCTCTGTGAGCCCTGAACGGACCCATGGAAACGTGAAAGGGAAAACAACAAATTTCTCCTGTCTGAAATGATCTATTTATTTTGCTGTGGCTGCCAAAGTGAGAGGCACAGTCCCATCTGTCCTGCAGCACTGGCCAGGCTTCCCAGCTCATCGGGGCAGGCACTGAACAGAGATTGCAGTGGAGCAGTGCCAGGGAATTTATGGCTGAAGTAAAAGCTGGGGAAACATGGGTGACTCTCACACAAGCTGAGGGAAGTACAAGGTCACTGTGAGGATCACAAGAGCTGTCCCAGGGCTTCACTTCCTGCACCATCACCGAGGTGTTTGGTGTTTGATTCTCTGCAGGAGCGGCAGCGGAGGTGACCTCGGAGTGAGGGCTCCAAAGAGGAAAATCAGATCTCCTTTTAGACTCTGAGAGGGGAATTGTTGCAGTCCATTAAGCCTGGCATGGAGTGCAGCTCCAAACAGGGAGGGGTGACCTGGCAGCAGCCGGGGCTGGGCCAGGAGGGGAGCAGGGCTGGGATCAGCCTCTCTGGGATGGTTTGTGTTGGAAGGAACAGGGAGGAGCAGGGCTGCAAGCAGGGAAGGGATTCTGCTGGAGCAATGAGCCAGAAAAATGATCTGTGAGAAAGGATGGCTGTCAGTGAGGGGTTTGGGATTTGCTGGGGTCAGAGAGGTTTCTAGCAGCCCAAAACAGAGGTTAATCAAGATCAAGACAAGCACTTTGCAGTGTGCAGTTAAAAGGCAAAACTTGCCTGAGAAAGACCTTAGAAATGTGCAGGGAGAAGCAGAATGTGCAGTTACAGAATTTGCTGTAACTCCAGCAGAACTTACATCAAACGGCATAAAAGGTGGTAGGACCTGACTCATCTTTGGGGGTTGGAAAGAGATGGTCTTTAAGGTGCTTTCCAACCCAAGGCATTCTGTGATAAATCCAGATAACACAGGTTCTGGGCAGCAAAGGCACTGTTAAATGGTTCCATCTATCTCAGAGATCATCATTTCATCTCCCTCTATTCCATTAAAATATTTGGAATAAACCGTTGGTGAGACAATACTGAGGACACAATCGCAGTACTACTGCTCAGGACCCATGCACAGCACAGCCAGGCACAGAATCCATCTCTGTTTTACTCCTTGAACCCAATTAATACCAAATGGTTTATTGGCAATTAAATAGCTGACGTTTAAACATTAAAAACATTTGGGAGATAAATATTTGAGGAAAAAGAGGCTATTACGGGCACTTTCTCTTGGCACATTCCTTTATTAATCTCTTTCTTGGGAGAAACAAAGATGAGGGAAGAAAGCAAAAGCTTTTTCTTGATGCAAATTGGCGACAAAGTGAATCTTTAAGAGGTGGGTGGAACTGAGGTACAGAGGAGCCAACAAGGCTGGGCAATGCAGACAGATCTTCATAAAAATCCCTGCTGCAATAACAACATCTACAGTGAGGAATGCAGGTGTTGCAGCAGACATTTGGGAAAGAAACCCTTACCTGCAGTAAAATACTTCACCGAGGCTTAGAGTTTTAAAATTCACCCAAAAGGTGTCCGAAGTTACCAATGGCTATTTATGTTCTTAAAATAACAGTTTTCACAGCACCATTTCACAGGACTTCTAAATGAAGTTTAGAGGAGCAGCTCAACGATGAATAACGATGAGAAGAAACCATTGTGGGAAAAAGAATTGCAGAACAGTTCCTGTCACTGTTGCTGTGTGAATGTTTATCAGGGAGACATTCACCACCCACGTTTTCTCGGTAATTTTGCAAAAACTGCAATGCCATTCCCCTGCTTTTGCCACAAATCCAACTTTCGCATTGTTTATCGAGAAGTTAAAGAAATTTCAGCAGCCTGCTCTGGTGGGAGGTGTCCCTGCCCATAGTCTTTCAGGTCATTTCCAACCCAAGCCATCCTGTGCCTTCCAAAGGGTTTGGAATTTAGGATCCTCAGTTGAGTCCACTGGTGGGAATTCATCTCTGGAAAACCCCTGCCTGTGACAAAAGGAGCTTTTGAGAGGTTCAACACTGGCCTGCAGCCAAAAGGGCTCTGATATATGTTGAAAACAATGCTGGGGCTCTGCTTTTCTCTCTGATTTTGGTGTAGCTGAGTGTGCTCAGTATTTTTAATGCTGTGTTCTGCTGTCTGTAATGTTAATTACACTCCATATGGATATTTAGTCACTTCATGTATGCTCTGAGAAATGTGAGAGAGCAAACTGTGCCCCCAGTCAGGCCTTTCCCCTCCCTGACTTCAGTTGTTCCCTCATCACTGCGCTGTTCTTCCTTAATGCATGGATTACATGATGGGACAGAAAAGAAGTTCTGGTTTAGTCGGGGGAAAACTCCCACAAGTACTTTTATTGCATGTCTTCACAAGCAGAGCAAATTTCCTTTCCGAAGTGTCCTCATACCCACTCTCAACATAGAGGAATTATTCAAAACCAGGGGTATTTCTTAACATAATGTTTTCTTCTCCTCGATCCGGCGCTGATGCAAAAAAACCCCGTTTGCTCTTAGGTTTAAATCATGCTTTAATTAGGTTGTTCTGAAATCACCTGTGACTTTATTAATCTTGCACAAATAATAGTTGCTTCCTGTACGTGGTGGCTGGAGAATAGGGGTTCGTGTTTGCTCTAAACTGCTTCTTTGGTTCAATGAAGTGCTTGAGCTAATTAAAGACGTTTTTGGGGATGTCTCAGCTTTAGCCTGATAGAGGAGAGGCACAAGAAGTTGCAGGCAGACACTTCTTATTGCCCATAAATCTGTTCTTATTGCAACTGTAAACTCTGGAATGGAGTTTTATGGCTCCCATTCCATCGAAAACTGTAGAGGCTGTTACTGATGCTGGATATTTGAATAAAAGCAGTTTTGAATTTTGGGTTTGATTGCTTCTACTTGTGAATCATGCCAAAGCTGCTATAGTCATTATCTTAAAAACTATTTAATTAAATGTAAGTATCCAGCTGTGTGTATTTTCAAAGAGCCAAAGTCCTCTAAGATCTTCAGCAGAAGAGCGATATATATATTTATGTATCACAGGGTTTGCAAAACCCTTCTCTCCACAGTTTTCTTCAAATGTCCTTACTTTGGGATATTTCATTTGCAGCCTTGATGATTGGTTTAGTCTCTATTTCTCGTGTGTAATTTGAATTTCTGGAAATAAGAAGCAGAAATGAAGGCCAGGGCTCAGCTAGCACGATCAATGTGCAGCAACTGATGGGATGGGAGCTCCAATCCTGCCCTGCCTCCGACGAGGAGGGAGTCTAAAATGCCCTGAGTCTCCTGCCCACCAAACCTGAGCCTTTTTTCCTCTTGGTTTTTCTTTTTCAGTCTCTCCCAGCCCTAACTGCGTTTCTCCCTCTCTGAGAGATCTTTGTTCTCCTTCCCCTTTCACTGCAGTCCCCAGCTTTGTGCCAGATCCCCGTCCAAGCCGCTCTCCTCTCACTCCTTGTTGGTTTTGCCTTTTTCACAATTTTCCCCTACTTTTCCTGTTTAAATATCTGCCTTTTCCTGCCCACCTTTTAATTCATGTCTTGGCTCCCTCATTTGGCAGTGTCCTTCATCTTTTTCTTCTCTGAGGTGAGCTTATCTCTTCTCTCACCTTCCTTCCCCCACCTAATTTTTCAGGAAATCTGTCTCTCGATTGCCCTTGTTTGGTTTTTTCCCCATTCCAGGGGCATCCAACCCCTTCACCCAGCCTGTCCCAGTTCCCCTCCTGAATCCCCACAGGAATCTGCTCCCTTGGATGTGCAAATCCTCAGCCTGTTCCACACCCCACCGGAGTTCGGCTCAGGCTGCTGCCCAGACTTCAGCCGTGCCTCCGAGTTAATGATGTGAATTAAGGAGTCAGCATTAACTTGGAATTTTCTGGCTTTTGACTTTTCTTCTCACAGCTTGATGTTTTTGCAATGCTCTGTTTTTCTGGGACTTAAAAAAAAAAAAAGCAAAAAACAAAAAAACCACCAAAAAACCACCCCAGATGGGGAATAATGTGCCAGCAGAACGTGTTTTGGCAGTTCTCCACAGCTCCCTGGGAGCCTTACTGGGCTTGTCCTGGAGCGTTGCCCCTCTTGGTGCCACGTGCCAGAAGAGCCACATTTGGTGTCTCAGGATCCCAGGATTATTTTGGGTGGAAAAGACCTCCAAAATCATTGAGTCCAAGCTGTGCCTGATCCCCAGCTTGTCCCCAGCCCAGAGCACTGAGCGCCACATCCAGGAATTCCTTGGACACCCACAGGGATGAGGATCCTATCGCCTCCCTGAAGCCTCTTCCTATGCTTCCAGTCCTTTCCATGGGGAAATTCCTGCTGCTGTCCCCCCTGCCCTCCCCTGGCCCAGCCTGGGGCCGTTCCCTCTTCTCCTGTCCCTGTTCCCTGTTCCCAGAGCCCGATCCCCCGGCTGTCCCCTCCTGGCAGGGAGTTGTGCAGAGCCACAAGGGCCCCCCTGAGCCTCCTTTTCTCCAGGCTCAGCCCCTTCCCAGCTCCCTCAGCCCCTCCTGGGGCTCCAGACCCTTCCCCACCCCTGTTCCCTTCCCTGGACACGCTCCAGCCCCTCAATTTCCTTCCCTGAGTGAGGGGCTCCAAACTGGGGATCCGAGCTGCTCCTCACTGGTGCCGAGTACAGGGGGAAAATGCTGAGAGTCTCATCCCAAAGTCAGCTCAGCCACCTCGGGCAGGTGCCACCTTGGGGAGGTGGCAGTTCTAGACAGGTGTCCCAGCAGGGAACACATTCCCTGCCAGTGGTGCCAAGGAACAGTGGAAAAAAAGGGAAATAAGTGAGGTGACAAGCTGGGAAACAGCCAACAGGGAAGGGTCAGAGCAGGGAATTGATTCACTCCCCTCCCAGATGCATCTCACTGATTTCCTGCAGCACCTTGACAGAAAGCAGATACTACAGTGATAGCTAATTTAAAGGTATCAATAGACAGTCACACTCCAATCTCCTGAATCCCAAACCTTTTCTGCGGTCGCACCATCACCATCCCTCCCCAGCCACAGGATGTGCAGAGGCTGTGTGATATTACACAAATCTGCTCTGAACGGTGACAGGCTGGGCCCTGCAAACCATTTCCAAGGTGTGGCACAGCTTTGTATATCCCAGGAGTGATTCCAGGCAGTTGCACCCATGGATGCAGCTTTGCACAGCTGCATTTTCACATGAGCACTGGAAACTGCTCACACCAAATCCTGCGGGTCAGTGTAGCTGCCCCAGATCCACATCTCACCTCAGGTGCCTCGAGGAGGCAAAAGGAATTAAAAATGTTTAATCTGAGCAGAATTCCATCATCTGGATTTTTAAAATGGAATGGAGTTTGCCCCGGGATGTGCTGAGGGATGTGGTTTAGTGCTGGATATGCGGGGTTAATGGCTGGACACGATGGTTTTGGAGTCTTTTCCAACATTAATGATTCTGTGATCCCAGAAAATATATGGTAATGTAATCAGGGGTTAAAAAGTTATTGGATCCCCCTGAGATGCAGACAGAGAGATTCTATGTGTCCTGTTGTGACCAGCACGCCTTTAATCTAAAACAGTTTCAGAACTTCCATTTGTGTGGATTTTCGCTCTGATTTGCAGGGAAGCTCCAGCCTAGGTTAATAATACAGTGGCAGCACTTCACAATGCTCTCCACCATCCAGAAGTAGCTATTAAACTGTCAACAGCACTAAAAGATGATATTTTGATGGCAATGGATAGGAACCCCATCTCCCTGCTCATGCTACTCAACATTTCTGCAGCTTTCAAGCACAGTCAAGCATAATTTGTCACTGACTTGCATGTGTGACACTGTCTGAACAGGGACTCTGAGCTACAACTCTGTCAATCTATTTATTTATTTTATTTTTTTTTTCCCGGCCAAAACTCACGTAGCACCAAGAGCCAGCAATTCCCTCTCCCTCCTGCGTGCCCCTCACACTCTTTGCTGTTCAGCATCCACCTGGAGGGCTCTGGAGGGGCGGCAGGACGTGCCAGCCGCGGGGCTGGAGCTGATCTGGACCTGCACACTGCCCTGCCCAGCTGCAGCCAGAGATATCATGGAATGCTCAGAACGAGCATCTGGGCTCCGTGCGTCCTGCCGGCAAACGCTTCCAAGGCCTGACACGGCCAATATCTGTCTGGCTATCTCCTTCCTTGCAGCTTAACCTGTCCTTTCATGCTGCACGCGTTCTAAAGGACATTTCCAGCATTCAGCTCAGGTGAAAACACTTTTTTTTTTTTTTTTTTTGGCCGTTGTCACAAGTCCGCCATAGGAGGGGGTGACCTCAGCAGTGATCTCTGTAATCACCACCTCCAAAAGTGCACCTGCAATCTGGAAGGAACAGCAGATCCTGGTTTGTGCCAAAATCCAGCAGATAATCACAAACCCTTCTGTCCCTGCTGCAGTTTTAAGCTGGTGATCAAAGTCTTAGAAGTCATTCAGTCCCATCTACATCAAACACTGAATTAAGTTGTGTTTTTCTCAGTCTAAACCTGTTTAGAGCCAGAATATTAGAGGCAGAAATGAGTTTTGTTTACAATTCTTAAGGAAAATCAAATTATTTCATGTCCTTGTGCCCCAAGTTGTTTTTCTTTCTTATCCTAACTGGAATAATGAGAAAAAAAGGTGGGAGGAAAAGTGCATCCACCTGGGCTGCTCTAGAAAAGCTCAGCAGCAAACATTTTGAAGTCTACCATGAAACATTCATCAGCCTCATTTGCATTACAATGTCACGGTTCTCCGGGTGAAATCCTGAAGTCATTGCAAATTTTTTTTTTTTTTGATTTAAAGATTGCTAAAATCACCACATGCAGCAGATAGGAAGGTACTGGAGACTCAATGTTAACAACTCGAGCACAATGCAGGTCTAAAAGGATTTAAAGGAATCTGCTCTTCCATTCTCTGCATTTTAAGTTCTGTAAATTTTCTTGTTTGTTTGGCAAAAGCAAAATTTCTAGAAAGGTATCTAAGAAATGCAGAGGTCACTGGTGTACTCAGAACATTTTTGCTGTCAGAGATCACTGTCTCCAACAAAATATCTACCCCAGAAGTACCTTGAGGTATTTTCTCCTTGAAAAACCCTTGGTGCACCGTAATGAAATTAACTCTCAGTATCCTTTTGGACAGCCAACCAGGTTGAATCACATATTTTTAATTTTCCTTAGTGAGTTCAAATAATTCCAGAGCAGTGTTTTTCTATAGTTCTATTTAGAGTATGGGTACCAAAATTAATGCAATATTCCAGTGCTGCTCTCAGCAGTATTAGAGAAAATGATTTCAATATTTGGTTACCCAATTAGGGCATTACATAACTACACAGGTAAATGATTAAAAATCCTTCCTTGTGTTCCATCATTAGTCTTGTGATCAGTTATCAGAAGGATGATTATTAAAATGG
This sequence comes from Donacobius atricapilla, assembly GCA_013397315.1. Lineage (NCBI taxonomy): Eukaryota > Metazoa > Chordata > Aves > Passeriformes > Mimidae > Donacobius > Donacobius atricapilla. The sequence continues at coordinate 272,023 of WBMY01011135.1, forward strand.
TATTATATTCAGTTGCCAATGGTTTCTAGATGGCAAACATCGAGGAGGAGAATGGTGCTATTACAGATTATTTTAAAAATTTGCAATAAAAATTAAAACATTCCAGTGAAAAAGATCACCTTCAAAACATAATTTCAAAAATAACACTGCAATGGATTTTTAAGTAAATTGGGAATTTGCTGGGTTTCTTTCCCCCCACCTCATGCTCAGAACAGGAACATTTTGGCCAACAGGTGTCGGCTATTTAAAATTCCGGGCGCTCATTACAGAAATATGTGCGAGCAGCAGATTTGGACATTTCCTCTTCACCGCGCTCCAGAGCGCTCAGAAAGAGGGACACAACCTCCGTATTTAAATCAAGGAAACTGTTCATACACTTCGGTTCACAACCAAACAGCCAAGGGAAGGGACACGAATCATCCCCCATCAGCGCGCCCAGGTTTTCCCCATCCCGAAGCTTTTTAAACCATAAACCAGTTTGGTTTGTTGTTNAGCCCCAAGACTTAGAGAAAGCCTAAAAAGGCGGGAAGCACCTGAAGTACCTTTCTTTTTAACTCTGGGGAATATGTAAACAGAACTGGCGCTGAAGTTATGATCGAGCCGTCTGAAATTATCTGGTGGTATTTAAGTTGTCAACCCCCCGAGGCACGCTGCTAAAACTAAAGATATTTATGTTCCATTTATGGTTTTCCCTAACTGAGATTAATGTAATTCACTGTCAAATGTGAAAACCTGAAAGGAGTCCTGTTTTCCATAAAAAAAANACACAAAGCGCCCAGTGAGCGGCTCTGGCGGTGGCTGCCGGAGCAGCAGCAGCTGCTGCGGGCTCCGGAGGGTGAATAATTGATGTGCTGGCAGCTCCGGGCTGTCCCCGTCCCTATCCCCATCCCCATCCCCGGCCGGGCAGCGCATCCCGCGGGATGCCGGAGCGCCCCGAGCGCTCCCGGGACACGGAGCCCTCTGTCCCCCGCGGGGGCTGCGCCGGGACCTGCCCTGCCCGAGGGGAAACGAGGCTTTCGGGTGAGTTTGGGCGGCTTCGGGGGTGCTTCCGAGCCTCCTTCCCGAGCCGCGCTCTCTTTCGTGCCGCTCGCTGGGAAAAATGCTGTTCTGAGTTTGGGGGGGTGGAGGGAGGTCACCCTCTGCGGTCACTGCTCTGGAAAAACGCTTCCTGCGGGGGGGAAATTCCCTTCTGAGCACCCCCAGAGGGGGCAAAATAGAAAAAAAATACAAGTAGAAATGCACTGGGTGACGATTCCGGTGGCATTAAAAACTCACTCTGAAGTGAAGTTGGCATTAAGTCTCTATTGACTTCTTGTTGCACGGAGCAGTCAAGAACGAGCTGCTTTTCTTCCACGGTGGTTCCTAGTTAAACAGGAGGTTCAGCAGATTCTCAGCCTTTCTTTGCCCCAGGAGCAGCTCAGTGCCGAGGTGACATTGCTCTCCCGGGCAGCAGAGAGCTGGGAGCCATAAAATGACCCCAGTGCCAAGGGCTGGAGGGGCAGAGTGGCAGCTGCTGCCAGGGGGAGGCTGGGGTGGGCCCGGGCAGCATTTCCCTTCTCTTAGTCCCTGCAGAGTCCCAGCAGGAGCATCAATTCCCTGCAGGGAGGTCCCTTTCAGTCCCTGAGCCCTGCCCATGGAGAGTTCCTAATCCTTGGAGAGCCCCAAGACTTAGAGAAAGCCTAAAAAGGCGGGAAGCACCTGAAGTACCTTTCTTTTTAACTCTGGGGAATATGTAAACAGAACTGGCGCTGAAGTTATGATCGAGCCGTCTGAAATTATCTGGTGGTATTTAAGTTGTCAACCCCCCGAGGCACGCTGCTAAAACTAAAGATATTTATGTTCCATTTATGGTTTTCCCTAACTGAGATTAATGTAATTCACTGTCAAATGTGAAAACCTGAAAGGAGTCCTGTTTTCCATAAAAAAAAGTCGGTTCCCCGTTGTAAGTTTGACTTGTGGTGTTGCTTTTTATTCAGTCAGATACATTTCTCACTGGGTTGAGTACATGACCTGAGACCTGCATTGAGTTCTTAATTAATAACTCTGCATTAAATGTTCTATTTTACCATAAAGTAGTGGAAAAGTAACTTAGTTTTCCTAAGGATAGAAAGGAGATATGTTTTATATGTAAAGCACACGGCAGTGATGAACTAAAGCAACTTTCACCCCTTCTTTATAAGGTGAAGAACATCAAAGTATTTTTATTTATTAATCATTAACAGCAAGCCTACCCATAATACTTGTTTCAACTGTCTGAGTGCTATTATTTTCCAGCAGTGATCCTGTCAGCAGTGCCTGGGAGCTCTCAGGTAACTCAGTCCTTGGCACAGTTAAAAAATTGATACACAAACAATCAGCTCCCGAGAGCAGAGGCCATGGGTAGGAGCAGGGATGTGAGATGAATCGTGAATAAGCCTTGATTGTGGATAACAAGTTCCCTCTCTTTTTATTTGTTTTTAATTGCACGGTCCAGATTCTGCTGCTTCTGCTTTATTTCCTTTGTTTTGATCACAAAAGCATTTCTTATTTGGCATCCAAAACCCAGCCAAATTTTGAAGGGATACAAGTCCGGCTCAATGATATCTGGTGCTAACAGTAATTAAATGCCCTGTGTTTGAAAAAAAAAAACCAAAACCAACAAAAACCAAGAGGTGAAAACAGGGATATGTAAAGAGCAGGAGATATGCAAAGAATGGATGTAATCCTGCCCTCCTTAATCATGGGAGTAACCCTTATTCAGGAAAATAATCCTGGTGCTTTCAATGGACATCAGCGAGGGCTGGAGCACCAGGCCCAGCTTTTCCAAGGAGATAACAATGTTTTACCTGGGGTTTTTTTTNACCCCATGAGCGCTGGCTGCACATTCATTTGAACTTTAAAAGTTTTGAAGGTACATTTTTTGCATCTGTTCTTCTTTATTGAATTGTATCTATAAAAATCCAAACCACACATGCAGCAATTTTTATTTGAGGATCTCCTTCTGGCACTGGGCACAGGTGAAGTTTCAGTTTTGGTTTTTATTATTTTTTGAGAATTTTAGAGGTGGCTGTTCAAGCAAATTTGTCGTAAAGTTTTTCAAATTTGGCCAAATCGTGCTCTGCAATGGTTCAGCCTGTTTGGTGTCAAAAATTGTGTGTGCAGTGATGTAAACAGCTGGGTTTGGGGTTTTTTTGTGCAAATTGTGTACGGAAAAGGTGTTTTCTGTGATTGTTGATATGTCATTCTTATATCTCTCGTTGTCTTTGTTGGTATTTGGTCAAAGGTTGGACTTGACCTTGGAGGTAATTTTCACCCTTAATGATGTTGTCATCCTGTGACTTGGAGATCCTTTCCAACTCAATGATCCCCTGATCTTGTGATTTGAAGTGGCAAAGCTGAGCTGGTGTGAGTAGACGTGTTGTATTTAACATATGACTCCAGACAGATAAAACTGCAATGCACATTTTTAAAATGAAGGTTTTCCCCTTGTCCTCCATGAGTTCCTGCGCTGCAAATCCCAGCCTGGGAGCAGAGTTCCCAACACTCCTTGCTCTGCGCTCCAGCCCAGCCCCAATATCCCCCCCAGGGCATTTTCAAGGGTGTTCTTCCCCCATCCAGCGCTGCTCTCCTTTCATGAGGCATTTCTGCATCCCTGGGGAGGGAGTGCTGAGCACAGGACAGCCGCACTCCCACCTCTGTGTGTGGGCCCCGATTGCCATCAGTGCTGTGCATTAATCACTGTGTTAATTGGGTGATGCTGCAACACCTCAGTCACACCTGGTGAGGGTTTTTTTATCTTCTTTTCTTCTGTCAGAGCCGGGATTAAATGCTTGAGANCTTTAATCATGGGAGTAACCCTTATTCAGGAAAATAATCCTGGTGCTTTCAATGGACATCAGCGAGGGCTGGAGCACCAGGCCCAGCTTTTCCAAGGAGATAACAATGTTTTACCTGGGGTTTTTTTGTGCAGCGCAATTTTAGCAACACAGCTCTGGGTGATGTGTTTGAATGCATTAGTGATAATATTAAATTAGGCTTTACCTGATGTCCATTTTGCCTGGGAAGGTGTGAAAGAGAATAATGGGATAATGGATGAGATGTGGCAGGGAGAAGGCACAAACCCCACGTGTTTTATTGGCTCTCCATGTTCCCTGTGTTTGCAGATCACTTCTTGGTCCATGGGATGTATAAAATTTGCTCTTTTTTTTAGGATAGGATGCAACTTTAGCACCAAAAAACCTCCTGATATTTCTTAAAGTGTATTTGGGTCTCCCTAAAAATGATGTTGATAAATATTGTCCATCTGATTCAAGTACAAGGGGACTGTGGTAATGCCCTGGGAATGTTTTTTTTCACTGTTACGTTCTGTGAGTTTGCAGGAATGACATATTTTTATATAAATGTGGTGGTTTTGTTGCCCTTTCCACCTGCCCAGCTCAGCATTTCTGTGCTTTGCCCTCCCAGCCCCTGTGGTGCCACCCTGTAATCCAGGATGGGGTTTAGGAGCACCTGCATGCCCTTCCCCAGGCAGTGCATCTGTTAATGAGGAAAACTAATTACCTAAAAGCTTTCAGCAGGATGGGGTTGTGAAGTATAAATAGTCATGAACTGCTCCTGGTGCTCTGTGTTTGTGCTGCTGCCAGCAGTGGTGGGTGGAGGGCAGTCACCCTCTGCAGTCACTGCTCTGGAAAAATGCTTCCTGTGAGGGGAAATCCTCTTCTGAGCACCCCCAAAGGGGGCAAAATAGAAAAAATTACAAGTAAAATGCTCTGGATGGTGATTCCAGATGGCATTAAAAGCTCACTCTTAATTGAAGTTGGCATTAAGTCTCTATTGACTTCTTGTTGTTGCATTGAGCAGTCAAGAACGAGCTGCTTTTCTTCCACGGTGGTTCCTAGTTAAACAGGAGGTTCAGCAGATTCTCAGCCTTTCTTTGCCCCAGGAGCAGCTCGGTGCCGAGGTGACATTGCTCTCCCGGGCAGCAGAGAGCTGGGAGCCATAAAATGACCCCGGTGCCAAGGGCTGGAGGGGCAGAGTGGCAGCTGCTGCCAGGGGGAGGCTGGGGTGGCCCCGGGCAGCGTTTCCCTTCTCTTAGTCCCTGCAGAGTCCCAGCAGGAGCATCAATTCCCTGCAGGGAGGTCCCTTTCAGTCCCTGAGCCCTGCCCATGGAGAGTTCCTCATCCTTGGAGAACCCCATGAGCGCTGGCTGCACATTCATTTGAACTTTAAAAGTTTTGAAGGTACATTTTTTGCATCTGTTCTTCTTTATTGAATTGTATCTATAAAAATCCAAACCACACATGCAGCAATTTTTATTTGAGGATCTCCTTCTGGCACTGGGCACAGGTGAAGTTTCAGTTTTGGTTTTTATTATTTTTTGAGAATTTTAGAGGTGGCTGTTCAAGCAAATTTGTCGTAAAGTTTTTCAAATTTGGCCAAATCGTGCTCTGCAATGGTTCAGCCTGTTTGGTGTCAAAAATTGTGTGTGCAGTGATGTAAACAGCTGGGTTTGGGGTTTTTTTGTGCAAATTGTGTACGGAAAAGGTGTTTTCTGTGATTGTTGATATGTCATTCTTATATCTCTCGTTGTCTTTGTTGGTATTTGGTCAAAGGTTGGACTTGACCTTGGAGGTAATTTTCACCCTTAATGATGTTGTCATCCTGTGACTTGGAGATCCTTTCCAACTCAATGATCCCCTGATCTTGTGATTTGAAGTGGCAAAGCTGAGCTGGTGTGAGTAGACGTGTTGTATTTAACATATGACTCCAGACAGATAAAACTGCAATGCACATTTTTAAAATGAAGGTTTTCCCCTTGTCCTCCATGAGTTCCTGCGCTGCAAATCCCAGCCTGGGAGCAGAGTTCCCAACACTCCTTGCTCTGCGCTCCAGCCCAGCCCCAATATCCCCCCCAGGGCATTTTCAAGGGTGTTCTTCCCCCATCCAGCGCTGCTCTCCTTTCATGAGGCATTTCTGCATCCCTGGGGAGGGAGTGCTGAGCACAGGACAGCCGCACTCCCACCTCTGTGTGTGGGCCCCGATTGCCATCAGTGCTGTGCATTAATCACTGTGTTAATTGGGTGATGCTGCAACACCTCAGTCACACCTGGTGAGGGTTTTTTTATCTTCTTTTCTTCTGTCAGAGCCGGGATTAAATGCTTGAGAGGCGCAGTTCATGTTTGGACTTAGTTGTTTATTAATTCTTATCTACAGTGCAATCTCGCAAGCTGTGAGTTCTAGCTAACAAAGTGAAAATGGCTCTGTCTCTACCTCTCTGCAAGGTCTTTTAAGTACAAACTGTCCAATTTTAAGATGACACCTAAATTATTTTTACTTTTAACCCAATAACCAACCACCCGTGACCCGCAATGCAGATTTTTTTACCCAATTACAGAAAACCATCCAAACCCATGAAGAAAAAGGTGAAAAAGAAGGACTTAGCCTATGCCCTAAAACCTCCATCTTGCTTTATATATATAACTATATTCTAAAATTTTAAACTCCGAGTTTTGCACCCTGTGATATCACACACTTCTATTCAAACTCCACACCCACAATCCCAGCGCTGTCACTCAATTTTGGGAGCCTTTTCCAAAGCCTCAGGTCAGTGCAGTGTTTTCTTGGGGGTCAGTGCATGTCAGCACAGAAAGCCTGAAATTCTCAGTGCCCAGGGTTCCAACAACCTGGAAATCCACTGAGCAACTGGGACAAGCTGGGCAAGCTCTGGGAAATCAGCTCTGACCACCCTGTGAAAAGGGATTCTCTTTCCTCCCCTCCCTGCAAAGTATCAACAGCTTTACGTGTTGCAGCCTCACTTGTTGATGGTGTGTTCCCATTAATAATTATTAGGGTCCTGCATAGGCTTGTATCACTAACAACTAAAAACGTCTTTTCTGCCCGTGGCAGGAGGTGGGATGAGGTGTAGAAACCTCAGTTGGTGATTAAAGCCCATCTGTGCAGGATTTATGAGGGGCAGAACAAAACAGTGAAGAAAACACAACAACCAGTGAAAAAATCAGCTATTGACAATTACTTCGGCTGTCTTTTGGAAGAAGAATATGGATACATTCTCCCTTTTGTCTGTAGGATAAATATCTGGAAAAAAAAGAAGTGTTTTTGCAGCAGAAGGTAACTCTGGGCACAGTCCCCGTGGGTGCTCTGGGACGCCTCTGGGATTGGGTTTCAAATCTCTTTGGGTTTAATTGATTGCATTTAGTTTTCTGCTTCTTTTGCTCTGGATTCCTAGAGCCACCTGGAGCTGCCAGCATGGAAAATGGATTTGGGAGGCTGAGCACAAACAGCTGGGCAGGTTGGGGACATACCTGGCAGGGCTTGGCGGGGAAATTCCCATGAGAAGCAGGGCAAGGCAGAGCCCAGGGCCACACAGGGAGAGCTTCTGCCCCTTCTGAAACCAACTGCTGCTCTTTGGAGCATTTAAAATTATTTTAAAATTCCCTTCCTGGATAAAATCAGACTTTACCAGGCAAAGTTCCCGTGCAAATTCTTACAGAACGAGAGAACATTTTCTGGTGTAGTTTTGGCTAATAAGACACCTTTAAGAACAGATTATAGTGAGAGCAAGGTTTAATCAGCCTTAGGCGGCTGGGTCTCACTTTGCTCAGTTTGGTGTGGCTGAGGGGCTAAAACTGAGCTGCCCAGGCAATCCCTCAGCTGCAGGAATTGTGCAGCATTGCAGCTGCCCAGGCAATCCCTCAGCTGCAGGAATTGTGCAGCATTGCAGCTGCCCAGGCAATCCCTCACCTGCAGGAATTGTGCAGCATTGCAGCTGAGCTGCCCAGGCAATCCCTCAGCTGCAGGAATTGTGCAGCATTGCAGCTGCCCAGGCAATCCCTCACTGCAGGAATTGTGCAGCATTGCAGCTGCCCAGGCAATCCCTCACCTGCAGGAATTGTGCAGCATTGCAGCTGCCCAGGCAATCCCTCACCTGCAGGAATTGTGCAGCATTGCAGCTGAGCTGCCCAGGCAATCCCTCAGCTGCAGGAATTGTGCAGCATTGCAGCTGCCCAGGCAATCCCTCACCTGCAGGAATTGTGCAGCATTGCAGCTGAGCTGCCCAGGCAATCCCTCAGCTGCAGGAATTGTGCAGCATTGCAGCTGCCCAGGCAATCCCTCACCTGCAGGAATTGTGCAGCATTGCAGCTGAGCTGCCCAGGCAATCCCTCAGCTGCAGGAATTGTGCAGCATTGCAGCTGCCCAGGCAATCCCTCACCTGCAGGAATTGTGCAGCATTGCAGCTGAGCTGCCCAGGCAATCCCTCAGCTGCAGGAATTGTGCAGCGTTGCAGCTGAGCTGCCCAGGCAATCCCTCAGCTGCAGGAATTGTGCAGCGTTGCAGCTGCCCAGGCAATCCCTCAGCTGCAGGAATTGTGCAGCATTGCACAGGCAGAGGAGCAGCCTGCAGGGAGGGCCCGTGCCAGCCTGCATGTGACCGCCCCAAATCCCTGCCTTGTTCAAACAGCAGCGGAAGCAGAGTGGGTTTAGTGCCATTTTCCATGCCTGGAGCTGGTTGTGGTCCCACAATGGGCATTGTCCCAGCGGGCGGCACACCAGGGAGGGCACCGTGGGAGGATCTCTCGGACAATCCTCTCCATGTACAATAAAAGACTTGATCCGTGGGAAATAAAAGAGTTGATGTCACTGTGCAGCCCGAGAGCTGCCCAGTGGGGACAGCCTTTGCCTGCTGAGCCCAGAACTGAACCACCAAACTCTCCTTTCCCCCTTTTATCCTCTCATTGTTACCTTATCCGGGGTTTCTTGGGGCTGGATTTTCTTGCAGGCAAACGCTGCTTGCTTTGGGTTTTTTCCTTTCATTCACATTGCCTTGAACAACAGCTCCTGACCTACTTCTGTCTTTTAATTGCTGCAGCAATATGAATTTTAATTCCAGCCAGAGTCCAGATGTATTGAGGACGCACAGCACATGCCAGGGCCAGGCCATTTATCTCCCAGGCCAGTCTTTCCCAGCCCTTTGGATCCAGGGACCCCCTTAACCTTTCTGAAAAAATATCTGAAGCCATCAGCACATATTTCACTGTTGTCTGCTGATGGGAAATGGAGATAATAACTGTTAATCTAAATGCTAATATGTATTTTCTCTGACAGCTTAGTTCGTTTTACTGTTCTTTAACCTTTGGCTGAAAATATTAATGGAGATGGATGTGAGCCTTGTGCTTCCGTCCCTCAGTGCCCAAATGAACCTGGGCAGCGGCAGTTTATAGGACAATTTATATTTTTATTATTGTACTTAATACTTTTTGCATCTTTTCGTGGCTATTTTGGGGGGATTATAGACATTAGAGGATGAGTGGGTCACTGCAAACTCAGTGCTCTGGATCTGGAGGGGAACACAGCTTGATGAACAAGGAATTAGGTTCAGCATTCTCCAAGAGGATTCTGTGAACTTTGTTCCCCCAAAAAATTACCTTTTTTTTTACTTCTCTGCACTTGAGATGAAACACTGGCTACAGGTGCTGCATTTTGAGCATCTCCAGAATTTCCCCTCCCAGCAGATGTTGTTTTGCTTAGCTAAGATCTCCCACTTTATTCCACAGAAACGGGAAGTGAGGGCAAGTTATCAATGTGTCTTCTGTCCAATTAAATTAACACTCACAGAATTAAAACTGAACTCAAGAAAAGCTTTAATTTTAATCATTCTGTGGTTGTGAAGGACTCGGGAATCCTTTGGGAGGGGGGGAAAAAAAAGCATATTAAAAAACATAAGCTGGTTTAGCTCAGGTTTTTCTGGGATACATTCGATTTTAATTAAACAGGAGTTTAATTAATAATAATTAATAAGTAGAATACAGAAAAGGAGAGCTGCTTATACTCTGGAGGGTCAGAAAAGGATGAGAAAACTGGGGATACAGCTTCACATAAGCCCTGGGAATGTGGCTGGGAGGAGAAGTCCAGGGAAGGACAGCACCCGGAGGAGGACCCTTCCCTCCACCATTCCAGCATCCTCTTTCCATAAATATTTTCCAGAATCTCTTGCTTGCTGGTCACTCTGCCAAGGGAGGATTTACCAGCACAGATGCATCAAATCATTATCCCAGTGATGTATTACAGGTACAATGTGTATTGCAACCTGTTCTCACAGCAGCCAGAACGTTAGTGCCTGATATTATTACTGGTATTTGATGTACAATCCAACTCTATTTAATTAGTTCACTAAAATGCGTTTTCTGCCAGAGATGTGGTGAACAGGAGGGAAAATCACCTTCCTGGAGAAATGCCTCGTGGCAGGACGACTGAAAAAAAGCAGATAGTAGAGTTTGGGAGGCAGAAATTGAGCACATCAGTCCTGCAGACCCCTCCAAAATCTGTGGAACCTCATAGCTGAGATTTTGGAACACAAATGGGCGATGTAGCTATGAAATAAAACTCTTCAGAGAAAACTCTCATGATATTACCTATAAACACTTTAGAACAGCAGATTAATCTGGAGTTTATGGGTAAGGTAGCAGAAAGATGCTTCTGTGCTTAAGGAAGTATTTTTATGTTTGGGTAAATGACCTGCTCCTCATCCAAAGAGCTGCAGCTTTGCCCTAAACACGAAATTCAGCTGTGGCCTGGGGAATCATCCCTCCCACAGCCACACTTCCGTTGTCTCCTTGCTACCCACGTTCCCAGTGGCACCAGCAGGTCATTAAGAAAGGTTTAATCTTCTTCTTGCCTGCTCTGTGGAGGCAGAGAGCAGGGGTTTGGCCCTGCTCTGCATCGGTCTCCGGGCTCCTCTGCGTGGCTGACGTTAATTTGTGCTCTGCTGCGCTGTGCCCTCCCTGGGCAGCACACAGACCTTCCCCAGCAGCTGAGGGAGCAGAAACAGCTTCCTCCTCCTTCTGTCCTCTGGGAAACGTGGGCTGACTCGGTTGCTGTATGTGGGAGGAGGATGCAGGAGCCAAACACCACCGCAGGTCCTGCTCTCCTGCAGGTGGGAAGACAAAAGGGCCTGGAAATGGATCTCTGAGCCTTCCTGCGTGAAACCAGGGCGTCTTCTCCTGGTCCGGGCTCACTGGGGGGCTGTGAGAAGGGCCCCTCTCGCGTTGCTGCTGCTGCTCTGCCCCGTGAGGTTGGCACAGGCAGGAGGGGATGCAGCGGGGTGGAATCACAGTTCCTGGATGGCGGGATTAGGGAAGGTGTCCCTGCCCATGGCAGGAGGTGGAACCAGGTGGCCTTGAAGGTTCTTTCCAACCCAAACCATTTGAGCAGTCTGTGGGTCCCACAGTGCCCGGTTGGGAAGAGTCCCCCTCCAAAAGTGACATTCCCTGCAAACCTCTCCATGACCAAATGCCCCGCTCTGGGAAGGCTGATGGAAGCCTCCAAGGGAAGAGGGCTGCACGTGGGGCTGGTGGCTTGTGCAGAGGGAAGGAGCTGTTTTGGTGGCTCCTTCCACCAGAAAGGCCAGAGAGATCCCGAGGGGAGAAACCTGAACAGCGAGCTGCAAGGAAACCTGTGCTGCTGCTGCCGGATTTCCAGCAAAGGGAACTGTGCCCTGGGCCTGGCAGCTGAGGGAAGAGGGAGGAAGGGGTGTGTTCCCTCATCCCAGGACTCCAGCCTGGATGGGAATGGCAGGAGACCATGGAATGATCTAGTCTTAATCACCTGTGCTCATTTCCTGTGTGGATCTGCGGCAAGCTGCTCCGCCACATCCGAATTCCACTTTATTGCTTCTCACGTTCTTTCTCTTTCCCTTTGTGCTCCTCAGGTAGCAACTGCACTGTAGCTTGTTTTTAGGAACCAGCAGTAATATTTCCTGGGCCAATTTCTTTCTTTAATTTGTTGTTGTTTTGGTGTCTGACATGTCCAGAGCTCTCCCTGGACTCCAGAGTCTCTGTGCAGTACAAGTGCCGTGAATGCAGTTTATTTTAATCAGGCCTCCCAGAATTCAGTAAATACTTCAGGCCGGTTCCTCGAGTAAATCTGAACACATTCAGCAAAAAACATGTGCAGCCAGCACTCAGACATAATTATTGCCAACAATTTCACACCCACAGAATCCTCGCTTGCCTCGAACATTCCCAGAGCCCCATCTTCCCCATCGCTGCTCCGAGCGGGAACCTCCCAGTTGCTAAGGGGATGGAACTTTTGATGCAGCTCTCAATTAAATATTTTCAGCACCAAGTGCAGAATTACCCGTGTAGTTTTCTGGTTAATGTTCTCTGTATCAGAGTGGAAGGACCAAGCTGCTGTGAGAAGCAGCTCTCCAGAGGTCTGGAGGCCAGGTTTGATCCAGGCATTCAAAATATGAATTGAATTTGTGTCTGCTGCTTTAAACTGCAGCTCTGACAATTGAAGGCTGTCACAGGAGACTTCCACTCCTATTCCTGACTCAATTACCCCATCTCATGCTTCTCCGAAGATTGCCATTGCTGTAAATAAAGTCAAGCTCATTCTCCTTTTTCTTTGCTATTCTAAGGAAAAGGGAGAGGCTGCTTTTACCACCCAGCATCCAACTGAGCCCCAGCCTCGGGGGACCTTTTGGTTGAATTGGAATGAAGTATTTCTTTTTTTGGCTAAGTTGTGGTTATTGATGCACTGAATTTTTAAAAAAACAAACCAAAGCAAACCAAAACATTTCCCATGATTATTGCCTGTTCCCAAATCCTTGCTATAGGAGTATCTATGATGAAATCATATCATAAAGCCTTAAAATAACAAATCTACCCCATCAGCTCAGGTCCCCTGAAAATTTTACAGACACAAATCATTACTAGGCAAAATACTAAGTTCTGTTATTGCCACTGTATTTTCCATGATGTATCCTGCTCCTTATGCAGCCTTGTTTTCCTTATTCCCTGGGGGTTTTTTTGGTGCTAAAAAGTTGTTTGCATTAAGCTCTTAACGACTCCTGGTTTCTTTTGGGAGTGATCTGTTGATTGCAGCTCAATAATGTTTGCGTAGATGGAATTATTTCTTGCGTTTTTTGTAGTGATCTGAGCATGTCCATGTAAAATTCCTGAATCGTGCCCTTCTCTGGAGCTCATTAACTCTGCATCAGCCAGGCAGGCTCCACTTCCCCTGGAAGTGCTCCCCTCCTTTTGCTTCTCCCCTTTTCCCCCTGGGATGGCACAGAAGGGGCAGCACAGGACTGTCCATGGAAGCGCTCTCCCTCAGGAATGAAATCCCCCTGAAGCTGGGGAGCTGGGAAATCTCTCTGGTGCTGGGAGATCTTGGCTGGGTTGCTCACAGATGTTGCGTGGAAGTGTTTAACTGAGCTGCACGGGATAAATGGCTCAAAAAAATTCCATGTCTTGTGGAAATCCCTGCTGTGCTGCCATGGTTTGGGTTGGAAGGGACCTCAAATCCCACCCAGTGCCACCCCAGCCATGGCAGGGACACCTCCCACTGTCCCAGGCTGCTCCAAGCCCCAGTGTCCAACCCGGCCTTGGGCACTGCCAGGGATCCAGGGGCAGCCAGAAATGACAAATTGTGCCATCACTGGTGCTCTGTATTAGGAGGGCTCATTAACTCCCCGGAGCTGCTTCAGGAGATGAAAAGTCTCCTTTCCACAGTGCAGGAGTTTTAACTGTGCCCTGGCTAAAGATTACCTCAACCTGCCATAAATTGAGATGTTTCACTAATTACTTTCTTGGTTCATTAGCCAGATTGTGAGAACAGGGGAAATGGAAAAGGCTCAGAATGGATTTCCCTTGCAATCCTTAATTTAAATTGTGAATAATAATTTAATGTTGAACAAAACATTTTGGGTGATTTGCTGTGTTGGAGCTCATTTTTTTTTTTTTACCTTGGGATAATTTTCCAGCTTTGAAGCTTTGAGGGAAAATGATCCTCAGCTCTGCTTCATTGTGATGTGACACCAGGCAGGGAGGAATAATCATTATAGAATAATTGTAATAATCTCAGAATTTATACAGAAACCCTTTGTCATGGGAAGCCCCCCTCAGATATTATTTCAGGCAGTGAGATAAGAAATAAAATGGCAAAAATCTTTAAAAGTTTTGCCTCTGTGGATGCTGTGGCTCTGTTTCCATTTCAGCCATGAAGGTGTCAAAACTACAATGTGTCCCTGGTTTACTCTCTCCAACTCTCAGCTAAAAATTAAAGATTAACTCTGAGCAGCTGCAGGGAACAAATTCTGCTAATTCATCAAAGCCAGAGCTGTAGAATTTAATCTGTTTTATGAAATTCCTCCCATGGATTGTTATGGCAGGGCTGTGGCACAGGAGGTCATTTGTGAGCTCTCAATTGCTGGTTGTGTGACAGTGAAAAAAGGAGGCCGAAAGAAAGGTTAAATTAAAGAAGCTGCTAGAAGCTATTTATGTGAGATGAATGTATATTATCTAAATTAATGGCAGCAAACCTCCAATTAGCTGAATATTGATGCAGAATTCAAGCTTTATAAGGTAAATACATGTTTTGTCCAGCTAAAGGGTTGGGTAAGGAAGGGTTTAACTGGGCTGAGGTTACAGGTAAATGAACATTTTCCCTTTATGGGGCACAGTGACCTCCCTGCTGCTGCTGACAAATCTTTACAATAAATCTGTCATTGTTTCCCAGCATCGATGAGGAGTGTGAAACTTATGACCTTTCCCTCTAAAATATCCTCCTATAACAAGGGATGAGCAAAAGCCTTGAATGTGCTGCTTTTGTGTTTCAATAAACAACTTGATTTTTATTTTACAGCAGAGATTTCCTCCTCAGACCAGTGCATGTTGGTTTGGCTTAAATAAACTTGTTTCTGTTTTGTTCATTTAGAGAATTCTTCTGTAAAAACACAGCAAAGAGGGCTGCAGCTCTGAACTCCTCCTGTTGTGGTTTTTGCAGTGTATACATGCTAAAATAATGGTGTGATTTGATCAATTTGTTCTTTGGGAAGGGTAGGATTTTGTTGTAGATCATCAGTTATTTCATTATCCTGATAACGGTCATTGAGATTCAAGATCTAATTACACTTTGTGCAGAAAAACTCTGCTTTAATGTACCCAGGAGCTTCACATCTCCTCATACCTCTTCCTATGCATCTTCTGAATTTTGTGATTTTTGTGCATCTCTACCCTATTGATTCTTCTTTTGACTTGCTGATGACTCCCAGCGCCTTTAGTGTCAGTATTTTGCAGTAATGTTCCCCTTGCTGGGCCATTCTGGGAAAATATCAGTTCCTAGAGTACTTCTGCTCCTTTAGGGAGATATGGAGGTACTGCTCTATTTTATTTACTTAATTTTTTTTTGATTTCTGGCTCTGCTCCTTTGTCACCCTGGTCTTCAGTCTTGTCAAAGCAATTTACACTGGGTTTATTTTTTTTTTTTCATATTATCCTCTGATGTATCTTGATCCCATCCTAATTTTGAGATGCCTGTGATATATCAAGATCCCTTTTTGAAGATTAAGCAGCACTCTGGATTACTCAGCACTTCTGTGCTGTGTGTTCATATTCAAACTCACACACTTTGTATTGCTCCAGTTGCTATTTTTAAGCTCCAGGAACAAATGCAGCTTTCCTTGTCCTCACTGTTCTTTGCAGTTTTGTTTTTTTTTTTTTAACCTGAGATTTTCTCTGTCCATTCTGTCCAAAAATACAGAGGCTTTTATAACCAACTTTTCTTCAGCTTTTAGTCAGGGAGAAAAAAACAAAGAAACCCAATTAAAAAAAAAAAATCCATGAAAACTCTTTCAACTTTAGAAGCATCAGTTGCTGTTCTATTCTGGGATGGATGGAGCCAGGCTTTCTTTGCAGCCTTCTCCTCAGTCCCCAGGGTTTTCCCAGTAAAATTCCCTATTTTCCTTCTCTCCAGCACCTTTTCCTGTGCCATTAGAGTGGGACTATTTTTCATGTGAGGGTTTTTCTTTTGTTTCCTGTGTCCCCCTCGTGTTTCCCAGTTTGTCTAACTGGGATTGCTCTCCTTCTGGAAGCTGAGGGACATTTCTAATACCCAGAATTGGAGACAAATCATTACATATGTGCTTGACCCAGGTCACCAGCTGGTCACCACCCACCTTTTCCTTTGTTTTTTTCCCCTACCTTTGATCCCCACTGCTGTCTATTCCTAGCAGGAGACATTTAACAAAGACTTTGGCTATAAGATGAATTCCCAAATCCATAGAGTTTCCCCATATTCTATTTCCAAACTGAAATCCTCTTGAAAGGTCACTTGAAGGTTTGAAATACCAGAGCACTGTGATTGCTGTTGATTTTTCTCATAGTGATGGAGGAGCCACCAAGCTCATCAAGCTTCTCTACTAAAACAACAGCCACTGGTTAAATTTCCTGTTCTTGTAAAGAAGGAGACCACGGAGCTTTTCCACGCAGCTGCTGCTGGAGCTGCACCTCTCAGGGATGGATGTCCCCAGGAATGACGGCAGGATCTGCCCAAATGGGGCAGAGGAGAAACCATTCCATGTACATGCTGTCCTTAAAGGAGAGCACGAGTCCATTCAGCTGTGATTATGAGGAGGGATTAATTTCACGGCCCAGCAGTGTTTGAGGTACTCAGTGCACAGCCCAGAGCAGCTGTGGCTGCCCCTGGATCCCTGGCAGTGCCCAAGGCCAGCTGGGAGCACCCTGGGATGGTGGAGGGTGCCCCTGGCAGGGGTGGAATGGGATGGGATTTAGGTCCCTTCTAACCCAAACCATTCCATGACCCAGACCTTGGTGTGATTAGCTCAGAACCACATCCCCGGGGAGGTCACAGGGTGGCCTCTTTATCTTGGGGGCTGGTTTGTGAGGGGTGATGTTTGTTGGGTGAATCGTTTGGGGGGTGATGCTTTTTGTCCTCCTGTAGGCTGCTGATGTCTTCTGTGAGATGATGTGTTTATAGGTTTGTTCACCAAGTTTGGCTCAAATAAAGATTACTGCGTTCACAGGTCTATAGGCAGCCCAAACAACGGATAATTTCAGTATAAATAGCAATGGATAATTTCAGTATAAATAACAACAGATAATTTCAGTATAAATAACCCTGAATTCACTCAGGAATGCCTGAAGATGTTTCTGTTGTGGAAGAAGTAACTATAGTCCTACCACCATCCTAAATGCAAAGATCAAATTGCTTTTAAGACTTTAGAAAAATAATATTGAAGAGTTTTGGCTAAGGGGTGATTTCTCTCAGCATTGACCTGCCTACCCATGAGTCTGATGCTGTTTTTATTAATCTTTTTTAAGCAGAATGATGAAGTGTCTAAAGTTTCCTGTGTCATCCCAGTGCTCTTTTCTCTTTGCCATCAGGATGTTTCTGTTGTCCCACTCTGAGTTCATGCCTTAAAATACTTTTCCACTCACCTTCCTGGCTTTGAGGATCCAGCTCTGGATCCTCTGGAAATATTTTTGCACTGACAAAAGGCTGAGTTATGCTAGAAAAATATTAATATCATACAGTGATATTTTTTTCCCCTTGGGAGAAGATAGATCATATAAATGAGGCAATCATTGCTGAGAAGAGAACTTAAAATCTTTCCTTTCTCCAGTACAAAGTGCCAAGCCTTTTTTAAGGAAAAGGAAGATGGGAAGTGCTATGTGGAATTCAGTAGCAGAAATATAATAGCTCTGTGTATCCCCCTTTGAAAAGCTGCAAATTGGCTTTTTTAATGGGCGAAAAAATGAATTGTATATTATTTTTTACAAGAAAATTAGCTTTTATTTATGTCAGGGCATCAGCGTTTATGATCAGTTAAACATTTGGAGAAGCAGATTTTAAAACCCCCACATTCTCTTGCATTTACAAGGAGGGTTATGTGCTTGGTTTTCACCACAGCTGAATAAAACCTCATCCTTCAAACAAACCTGTTAAACATTCTTCAATTCTTGTAAAAATCCCTCAATTCTTATTAAATGTTCTTCAATTCTGTATAATCCTGTATCATCATCTCTTTGGCAGCAGCACAGCAGCTGTTGGCTCGCTGTCCCTTGATTAATTCTCTCCCTGTTCCAGGGCGGAATACACCTAGTTTGTTTTGTGAAAGGGAATATGGCTCATATTTAAAAATCCCTTTTAACGCAGTTACAGCATCTTTGCAGATTTAATTAGGTCTCAGCCCCTTCCAAATCGCTGAAGTCAAAGGTCCCGTCTTACTGGTCCCTGAGGCATCGTTACACGAAGTCCCCAGACGGCGCCGAGTTCCTGAGCGATGACTTTACCATATAGGGGCTAATTACTTCTAATCTTACACATTGATGAGGCCGGGCTTTATGTCTCTGAGCCGCTGGGACTGGAGCTGCCAAGTGATCCTCTCCTCTAGCACGGGGGCTGTTTCTGCACTGAAGGGACTGGCTCCACAAATGGCAATCCCTTCCCACCAGGCGCTGGCGTTTGAAACCCGAATTATTGCTGGCACAGGGCTGCATCCCACGAGCTCCTGGTAATCCCCGACAGCATCTCGCATCGGCTGCTGGGGCCTGGATTAGTTAAACCAGGGAAGCGTGAGCAGAGCAGCTGAGGGAAGCCAGGAGCTGAGTCCTGAGGGGACGTGGAGGCTGCAGCTGCACATGGAGCATCCCTGAGCCCGGCCTGGAGCAGCAGCCCTGAGCCCAGCCTGGAGCAGCAGCCCTGAGCCCAGCCTGGGCATGGAACATCCCTGAGCCCAGCCTGGAGCAGCATCCCTGAGCCCAGCCTGGAGCAGCATCCCTGAGCCTGGCCTGGAGCAGCAGCCCTGAGCCCAGCCTGGGCACAGAACATCCCTGAGCCCAGCCTGGAGCAGCATCCCTGAGCCCAGCCTGGGCACGGAACATCCCTGAGCCCGGCCTGGGCACGGAACATCCCTGAGCCCGGCCTGGGCACGGAACATCCCTGAGCCCAGCCTGGAGCAGCAGCTCTTTCATTTAATGAGCAATAGCTTCCATCAGGTCTTTAAAAGAAAATGACTCAACATTTTCACCTTCTGAGAGCAGGGGGAAAATGTCTTTGGAGTCTATAATGCATGAAGGTGTTGGAAGCCTAATCTAGTATAGCTGCCTTCAGCCAGGCCTTAGCACCAGGGAAGAGAAATGAATATCTAAAAAGCAGCAAATAACTCCAATTGCACTCTGATTTCATGGCTGTGTGTGCTGGAGGTCAGGAACATAAAGCTGTTTATTTCTCCCCACAAAGCAGAGGCTGTTATCATAACCTGCTGTAGGTGCAGGTATTGCAAACTCCTCCTTCAGGGAAATATTGGATTTTATTACAGCGTTATTCCTTCACACCATATAAGCTCCTTTCTCTGCTTCTTTCTGTAGTAGTCTTGACTACTTGAGTTGTGTCCCAAAAGGGGGAGTTTTTTTTCCAGGAATCTGAGAGTTATAATAATTTGGGTTGAGCATTTACCAGATCTTAATCCAGCTCTGCCAATGGATAATCATGACCTGGAAGCTTTGCTAGGAAAGAGAGGGTTGGGAAGAATAAAGTTTGGAGCTGGTGGAAATTTGCAAGAGAATCAATAACACCTTGATTTAGCTTTATAAAAGGCAACAGGGAACTAAGCTGGAACTGCTCTCTGGGGGCAAAAAATCCCAAAACATAAAAAAACCGCCAAAACCCAATAAAGCCCCCACACTCTCAACCTTGGAAATCCTGGGAAAATCCTGATATTATTACAGCCAGGAAGACCAATGAACACGCAAGGTACAGAAACACCTTGTGCTCATTTCAGTATTTTATTTAAATATAAAAAGACCATTATAAATCAGAGAAATCCACCTAATTTTGAGTTAATAAACTTTCCTCAACTGTTGAATGAAGTATATAAATCTACATTTACACATCTATCAGCATTAAATTTCTGGCCAAGGTGCTAATCCTCGCATTCTTCTTACTAAGGCAGTGCTACATTTAGAGTAATAAATCAATATGACATAGACCAGACACATCCTCCAAAATCACACTTTCAGTTTAGGTTGTGAGAAAAATTTTTGCCTTTTTATTTAAAATAATGAGTGACTTGCTGGAATTTGGGGGATTTTTAATTTTTTTTTACATCATACATGACCTTTATCCCACTAAGCACCAAAAAGCGCATGTACTTCTCAGTGTATTTTAATTTTTTTTTTGCTGTTTTAAAGGGGAAAAATTTTTAAAAGCTGGGTTTTAATCTGTTCAAAGAGGACAAAACTTTTCCCAATGCCCTTGCGGGTATCCCTGCAGTGTTTGTCTCTCCTGTTGTCTGCTGTTGGTTGGATTTAATTTGCAGTAAATACTCCTGTTGTAAATATTGGCCTTTTTGCCTCAATTCCCTTGAATAATGCACTGCTCTCTAGATTCAATCCCTGTGTGTCCACATCTGTTTGGCATTCCCACCCTCCAGATTGCATGGATGTGTTTGGGGAGAGAAAATTCAGGATCACTGAGCTCCATGGTGCAGGGTTGGAAATAAAACTGGCCTGTTCTCCTCCTCAGGGTGGGACAGCTGTTGGAGTGCTCCCAGTTTACATTTTGACTTGTCCTAACAAAGACCAGGCTTTTCTCCATTTTCCCTTTGGATATGAGAGCCACCAAGGCACCTTTTTGGAGTGGTTGTAAAAAAGGTCCATTACAAACAAAAAAAAAAGCAAACGAAACAGGCAAACCCACAACTCATATTAAAAAACAAAACAAACCAACAACAACAAAAAAACCACAAACAAAACCCCATCAAACTAAAATTGCAAATTAACCAAAGTAACTGGAACTAATCCAATAGCAATACCCACCTGAGTCTGTTGGTCCAGGAAAATCAGGATGAGAAGAAGATAAAGGTGGAGAAATGAGGAGGAAGAGTGCACCCAGTTTGCCCGAGGGCTGCAGCCAGGTGGATTGGCCGTGCAGTTCCATATCCACGTTTCCAGCTGCAGCTTTCCCAAAAGACCTGAACATTCCACCCGAGCTTTGCTGCCCTTGGCTCCAGGGAGAGCCTGACTCAGCCACGTCCCTCCTGAGCCTCGGTGTCACCAGCGCGGCGTTGGGAGCTCAGAGCGCTCCTTGCTGACCCTGAAACGCTCAAACCTGCAGCCTGCTCAGGCTCCTGCAGGTCATTCCCAGGGTTTGATGGCAGCTGATGGAACAGGGGATAGCAGAAATGACCAAAGAGGTTTCTGAAAGCACATTCAGCAGTGTCTGTGTCCTGGAGCTGGTGGCCCTGAAGAGACATTTGGGATCAATTCCCACCCCAAAGTGCCCAGTGGGAAGGCTGGATGTGGAAGGGCCAGGATTTGGCTGGGGGAAGAGCACAGCAGAGTTATTTAATGGTTTGTGCACTGGCTCTGGATCAGAGATTGCCGTGGAAAGGAACAACTGCAGGACAAACAAAGTGGTGCTGGTGGCATCCGTCCCCAGCCACCTCATTTGCCTTGGAGAGAGAATTGTTTCAGCATTTGGTTGTTCTGAGCTGCTCAGTTATCACTTCACACGGCGCTGTTCCAAGCATTCTCTGCAGTGAAATCTGGGAATCTGATGCTGAGTCTGTCACATTCATGAGGGTGACTGCTCCAGCAGTGCTTTGCTCCGTGACTTCAAACAGGACAGATGCTGCACATGATTATGTCTAAATTACCGCACTGACAGGGTCAGGCAGCTGTGGCATTATTAGATTTCTCTGTGAAGCTTCAAGTTTGAGCTTCCATGTATTTCAGGCTCTGCGCTGCCCAGGGGTGCAGCTCTGAGCTCACACTCAGCGTCACTCAGCTCTGCACACAGCAGGGACACAAAACAAATCCTTCTCCTGCTGCACACCAAGGACAACTTTCAGCCCAACAGCGCAACCAAGGGTGGGCTGGAGGGAGGAACAAGAAGGATGGGACCTCACAGCCTGAAGCTGGAATTGGACAATTAAACTCCAAAATGCAAATGGACCAAAACTTAGAAAAGTGTGAGACCTGGTCTCTGTACATTTTGTGAACATTTTGGGTCCACCTTGGGTCCACCCTTGCCAGGCCCTGTCCTGCCCAAGGTGTATCCTTAAAGGCCTTTCAATAAATCCCTGCTTTATTCTCCAGTTCTGTCCAGCCTCTGTTCCAGGTCAGCCTTCCCAAGGCATCATCCGAGCCCCTCAATTTCCATCATCTTACCATGAGTTTTCCATATTTTTTTAGAGAATGAAAATGAGAATATGAAATGGAAAATCCAGGCTGACAAGCAAGAGGCCATTCCATGCGAGCTGCCAGAGCCCATAGGCCCAGACCCAAATATTGTTTATTACTCCTCCCCAGGTCTCCTTTCCCCTTCCCCTCTCCCACCTGCCGCCTGTGCCTCCTCCCTGCTTCCACGACAAGGGATGTTTCCTGCCTGCTGGGAAATGTGTCCTCAGACCAAACAGGGACGACCTGGTGAACTTCTGTCTGTGGCAGCCTCTCATTCCCACAAATCCATTGATTTTCGTGGCCAGCTCGTTGGGAGATCAGCTATCGACCCTTCTGTCAAGTTGCTTGGAAGAGGCCACAACCTCAAAGGGCCCAGGTTGGGCATAAAGCAGGATAGGGCATAAATCAAATTCCTTTTGCACATCAGACTAAAAATGTGATCCACGTAGAGGGTACAGTGCAAAAGGGTTGTTGAGTTTTTTGTTGTTTGGGGTTTTTTTTCTCCTTATTTATTTCACATGCAGTAAATAATAATTAGGAAAAAAAAATCAAGACTACTAAACCACAGGGAGAACTTTTTTTGCAGGGAAATTTGTGTCGTGCCCAAGGGAACGTGGCCCTTTAATTTGTTCCTATATCACTCTTGATGACATCATCATTAAAATGTAAAGGTATATGAATGACTTTATTCATAGAAGTAGCTTTAAAGGACAACTATTATGAAAAATAACCATTCACATATTGAAATATTTTTCTGTTTGGCCTGGCATTGAATTTGTTGGGGGGGGGGGCGTATTTTACAAACAACCTTGGAGAAGGAGGAATTAAAGGAAAATGCGCTTTCTTACCCATCTGTTGCAGCTCTGATGTTGAATGCAATTATTGTTGAATGCAATAATTTGGGATCTGAGTTTTGCACAAGAACTGGAATACACAAACAGCCACCAGGTTTGGGTGGTTGCTAGGCAGCAGCTGATTCCTTCTTGGAAAAGCAGCCAGGGCTGCCTGGGCTGGATGCTGACAGCCCCTGCCCTGCTCCTTCCCATCCAGGTGACATCCACAGCCAAAAGAGAGCTGGAGAGAACTCCACATTTCACCCCAAAAAGCTGCCAGGAGTTATGGGTTTGAGGGCTTTCACATCTGATGCTCGATTCCAGACCTTTTTGCACCATTTCAGAGCTGAAATCCTGAGTGATTAAAAAAGAAAAGAAAAAAGGCAACGGCCAGTTGTCTTCTGTTGAATCTGGTGATAAAACCAACAGCCCCCATGCCCTGTTTTATGGGCATATGACAGTTTTTTGCTTAATCTCTATTATTTAATCTCTGTGTTTCTCCACCTGTTGCAATGGAATCCAAAAAGGGCAATTTCAAGATTGAACGAAGTGCAGGTGCGTAGTAAAAACATGTTATGAATAGAGATTTGGTTTTCTGCTTTCCCTTCCAAAGGCAAATTTGGGTAATAATTCACCAACTGAAAAGTTTCATGTGGTGAGATAATTGTGAAGTTCAGCTGTAAGATTTAGAATAGGGGCAAGTCCATGGCAACTGAAATAAATTAGAGGGAGCTGCAAAATATTCTTAAATTATGCAAAACAAAATTATTTGTGATCACACCAGCAACTTAGAAACTGATCTTTTGAGGCCTCATAGTTCTTTAAATCTTGACTATTGTGTTTTTATCCTGTGAAAGCTGATTTTTTTTTATCTTGGCTTTAGCCTCCTGCATCCCCTATTATCAAGCAGTTTGTGATGGCTGTAATCACAGCAGTTAATGTGAAAGACTTCCCAGAAAGAAAGAATAATCCCAAGTATTACACAAAAAAAAAAAAATGAATGCTTTTATTGTACAAAAGTAACATGAAAAGTCTGCATTCAATCTGGCATGGCTGGAGCTCCAGCAAGTTTCGTTTTGTTGTACAAATCCTTCAGTGTCAAATTTGGCTCCTGAACATCCCATTTCTTTGTTTTGGAAACAAAATGGGAGTGATGGAGATGTGGGCTGGAATCACTGCTTTGATACCTCCACAAAAACATCTGTACCCACGGCACACATAATTTTCTGGAGGTACAGCTGTATTAAGAGTATTAAAAGGGGAAAAAAAAATCAATAAATACCATTGTTAAGCCAAAGCATCTCAAAAAAATCCCTGCAGCAGGATATGTATTGAGTCATGAAATGCAGAACAGGCAGTGCACTTGTCCTCTCTGAGTTTCTTCTCTTTCAAAAGCAGGTAAATATAAGAAATATTGAATTGGGAGGCCACACAAAACCCTCGAGCTCTTATTATGCACAAGCAGCTCTGGGCAAATGTGTACATTTTGTAATTGCTACCAATTCTGAGCAACACGGGCGGAATTTTTATTTACAGAATCCGTTTTGTGCCATCAAATTCTGTGCGTGTTATGACCTTTACATAAATACTCATAATAACACTAAAATCACTCTTCATAAATAGAAATTTTTGGCTGCAAAACTGCTTTGCCTTTGTTTGCTTATGCATTGTATTTGTCATGTTTACCATCACTTAAGGATTTTCTGGCTGTCTCAAGCATTCCTGGACTTCCAGAAATGGATGTGGTCCCTAAAATGGGGTCATTTTAATGCCAGGTTGGGAAGGGGACTCTGAGAGGGGTGAAGGAAACCTTCCATCAGCTCTTTATGGAATGTTTCTGTTAATTACGTCTTTATTTTGAGAGGATATTGGGTGCTCAACAGTCAATAAAGTAAATAATGTGACAGTAGGTACTAAAGAATCTCAGTGTAAGGCTCTGAACCAGGAATTGTCTTCAGAATTCCCTAAAATTTGAAAAATTTAGGTGCTGGTGTTGCCCGGACTCATCTCCTTCCTTTGTCTCTGTCTCCTGGTTACTTTATTTTCTGTACGAACTTCTGGCACATCCAATGTTCATGTTGAAATATTGAATATATCTATTCAGGTTGGCCCAACCCAAAAGTCAGTGCTACAAATTTCTTACATAAAGCAGCCTCCAGTGAGTGCCTTGCTTTTGGTTTTTCCCCTCTCTTGCCTCCCGTGCCAGGCCAGTGACGCTTCCAGAGCCTTTCAGCCTCTCATCTCCAGCGGATTCCCACTGATCTTCCTGTCCCCACATGATCCCAAACCTCACCTCCAGGGCAAAACCCCTCCCTGGGACCCCTGACCCCACTGAAGGGTTTGCTTAAAGAAATATCAGCAGTTTCCCAAAAGAAGAAAATGGCCACGAAACAGGAACTGTGGCGTGAAACCAAAGGTGTCACCCCCCTTGGTGTGAGCAGAGGGCACCTCATACAGCAATCAGAATTTCCTGGGATTTCCTAAAGAGGATCCCTTTTCTCAGAGGAGAATTTGTGGGGTTTTTTTGTTTCAATCTCTCACTGCTTAGCCAAATCCTCTTAGAAAACTGCGTCCAAATTATAGAAACGTATTGGTGTCCCAGAATCATGGTGAGATGTACGGATAATATTGGATTGCCCAACATCAGTGAAATGAAAAAAATAAAATGGAAAAAAGAAAGAAAACTTGGAGGAGAAAGCGAAAAGGGAGAAAGTGAAGAATTTTCTTAATTTTGTTTGTGTGATGGATGTGCTGGGGGTGATCCCTCTCTTTATATTATTAATTGGAGATAAAGAGTAACAGCAATGCATAATGAAAACTCCATTTTTCACTTACGCGTGGGTTTGAAGATCTAATTCTTGTGCTCTTTCTAGCCCCCTGATGAGCACCTTGCTTCTAATGGCACGGATAATGAGACATTTATGACTCGTGGCTCTTTGATAGCAGACCAGGACTCATTTGTCCCTTCCTTGGTGGATCCTGTAATCATCTCTGCAGGCAGCCAGCACAGCTCCAAGGTGGGCAAGCAGGGAGAGATAATTCACTTATCAAATCTCACTTGTCACAGAAGAAAATCTGTCCTGACATCTTAAAAAAAAAACCCAAACTTTTCTATTTTGTTTACACAATGGGTCCTGTTCAGGCTGAAATGATTTCAGGCTGTTAGGCTCGCTGTGATTTGAAAGCCTTCCCCACAAAGCTGCCTTAAAACACCATCATTTTGTGCCACTGTGTTGAAGTGCTTTCTTTTGTGGCAAAGAGCTTGTTTGTGTTGGTTTGGCTTTTTTTCATGACAAGAAGGGTTTCAAGGAAAGAGCTGGAGACGCTTTCCGCTGCTTTGAGCCCACATTGCTGTTTGACCCCCGTTGTCAGGATGTGCAGGTGACTTTTGAAAGTTCAGCAAAGATGCTCTGAGAGGGCTGAGGGACTGTCCCTCTGTCACCCTCTCTTGATGAGCACATCCCGTGTGGGTTTTAGGTGTGTTTGAGCTCTCAGGATGGCACCCTCTTCTCTTTAAGCATCCTGGTGAAAATTCCTGCCTGGCCTTTACACCACGGTTGCTAAATGTCAAATCCTGCAGAGATTATCAGTGTAACCCCTCCCCTCTTCCTCGAATTTAACATCACTTCTGCAGGCTCAGGAGAATGTCCGTGAAGGACAACAGGAGAAGCTGTGGCTGCCCTTGGATCCCTGAAAGTGTCCAAGACCAGGTTGGACAGGGCTCGGAGCACCCTGATATCATGTCCTGATGCTGTTCGTCACACAGACGCACACACACATTTTGGTGAGAAGGTATGAATTATTTATTTTAAAGAGATCTGACTCTATTTTATAGTATTTCTACAAAGGCCAGGGACTGGAGGAGAAGGCTGACACCTCTCCCCATCCTATTAGTCAAGACAACTGTCCATCAGCTGTCCATATTTTTAAGAACAGGAATGAAAACTCTCCTTAAATTTATGAAAACATTGGCTCTGTTTACATCACCCGCGCGTAAGAAACAACCCAAACCATAAAACCGTGAAACAGAAAAGAAGGCTGAAAAATCAGAGCAACAATGTCCCTGCCCATGATCTTAAGGTCCCTTCCAACCCAAACCATCCCACATTCCTGTGCCAAGGCTTTCTGGAGATGCAGCACTCTCTCCACTAGCAACTAAACACAACATTTTTGGGTAAATTCCCTATAAATCAGTTTGACATCAGCAAGGACTCTGATGAAAGGTGGAATTTTCAGCATTCATTTTCATACCGGGAATGTGAACTTTAGCTCCGCTGCTCAGTTTTATTTTGGCTGACACCAGGCTCTGCAGTTTTAGAAAATCCTTTCTTTATGACACATGAAGAAGAGCAGAAGACATGGGTTTGGTTCCGGTGTTCGTTCCAGCTTGGCTTTCATCTCCGACATATCCGTAATGTCCGGATGGTTTTTTTGGATGACTCACCTCAGATCTGAAGGAGCAAACGATGATGTCTCCCAGCCCTTGCTGAGCAGGAATCTTTAATGTTGACACTTCTTTTTCCTCGAGGCTTCTGCAGGTATTTGAATTTTAAAAAAGCCACAAGGAAATTGAAACAGTTCTAATGTTTTAAACAGAGTCGAGTATAAATTACTTCCTCCAGTAAGAATAATACACAGAAGGAAGAAAAGGCCTTAAAAAAATGTTTAAGTGAGACTCTGTGTTAGCAGAGTGATTGCTCTGATACCCAACCCTGCATCTAAGCCACCCCTGTCCTTTAGCTCCCAGGTGCTAAGTGGGGAATTTGAGGAAAGTTTTGGAATTTTTGAGTGCTGTAGGGATCCTGCCGCCATGGACATGGGTGGGAGCCCAACTCCCCTCATCAGTCTCATGGATGTTGAGCTAAGATCAAAAAAAATGTAATTTTTTTGTAAAGTGGAGAAATTTTCCCCTTTCCATGGCAGTGTGTGTGTCCTGCAGTGCAGTTTGATGGTGTTTTCAGGGCAGCACTGGAGGCTCCTGGAGGCTCCAGAGGAGCTCACTGTGAGGTGACGCTGATGGATCAGAGGGGACAGGGGATGTGGTCAAGTGCAGAGCAAGCAGGACTTGGAGCAGAACAAGGGAGACCAGAAGTGCTGACACACATTTGAGATTTGTCAGCATGTGAACAGTAAGTGACTAAAATGTGCAACTTCCCTGACAAAAGCTGGGGACGAGGCCAGGGCCAGTTGTCTAAAGTCATTCCAGCTCTGCCTGGTGTCACTCTGGGTGTCAATCATAGAGTGCTTGAAGTTGGAAAAGCTCTCTAAGATCATCGAGTCCAAACGTTCCCCCTGCCCTGCCAAGGTCACCCCGAACCCACGACCCCTGCTGCCACATCTGCAAGATTTCTGAACGTTTCTGGGAGAGGTGATACTGCTGCATCCCCAGGCAGCCTGGTCCAATTCTTGAAAACCCTTTTGGTGAGGGAATTTTCCCAAATATCCACCCTGAGGTTCTCAATGTTCTGTTCCTTTCCCTGGACATGCTCCAGCCCCTCAATGTCCTTCTCACAGCTGGTTTGTCATCAAACAGTGTCCCCCAGCCTGGCAAAGACCTGAACCACTGGGAAACCAGCACTTTCCATGGTTTTTGGGTGAGTCCCAAGTTTGGCACAAAACCTGAGCTGGCTCTGTGTGGGGCTGCCAAACATTCCCGGGCTGCGATTCCTCAGCATCACCCTCACCTTTGCCATCGATCTGGGCTTCAGCAGCTGATTTACAAGCACATCTTTTCTGAACCATTATCTGAGGCTGCTGCCAGTTGGCCCGAGGCAGGATCCAGGCACTCGAGACGGGGGAATCAGTTCCAGCTGCACTCCGTAATTAGGAAAACCCTGGGCTGCAGCCGGATGTCCAGGGGCCTTGCCAAGGAGCGTAGCTTTTGGTTTCACAAACAGGATTTGTGAGGGGGGAAGAATTAAAAAGAGTGAAGATGGCACAGGACAGAGGGGTCATGTGCCAGCAGTTGCTCCTCTGTCCCTCGTGGCATCTCCCATTTTTAAGCTGGAGAGGTGGATTGCGGTGGGAAGGTCTGGGGAGGTTAAACCAGTCATCGAGATTTCAGCTTGGAGAGAAGTTTCTCCTGCTCCCCCCAGAGACAGAAAGTATTTGAAATGCCATTTCTTTCATGCTTGCGCACCAGGGAAAAAGTGAACTTTGCATTTTGTTGTGTAACAGGGGTTCCAGGGCAGTGTGTTCTGTCAGCAGTGAGGATTTGATTGCTTGGCATGTGACACACCTCAGCCTTGTGCTCCTGTAGTGCCTTCATTGCAAACACAGATTCAAGCTCTTTTTAAAGGTTTTGGTTGGGTTTTTTTTCCTGTTCTTTTAACATGAATTAACAAACATGAGGCTTCTAATGATCGATTTATTAATACCATGATAAATGCCAGTGCTTTTGCCACCAATGCCATTTAATCTGTCTCAGCAAATACATTCAATGACTTGCCAAAAGTTTGGGTGTTCTCCAGCTGTAGGATTCCTATAGCAATATGAGAATGTCCTTGCATGGTATAGGGTACAAAAGGCAATGCAAAACTCCACTGTGGATGACTTAGCAAAGAAAATAAATATTTCCTCTTCTTCTTCTCACCTGGATTCTTCCTGCCCCTCCTGCTCCAGAAACAGCTACTCTTTAAAGTTAAACAGGCAAGAAATTACCAATCTATTCCAAGGTATCTGTGGGATGTTCGAAGGTTCTACCCACAGATTATTGCTAATCACAGGAGGTTACTTGGATAAGAATAATTTACCTGTTATGTGCAATCTGCAGTGTGGGCTTTGACAACTTGCTCTTCTTTGACCCTGTAGTCCTCAGTCTTTCTCTGGTGCTGGAAATGCATTTGAATGAAATTCACAGAAGAATGAGCCTGTTGGATCTGATTTATTCCTGGCCTGCCTCTGGACTTCCTTGTGCACCAGCTGACATTCAGAAGTTGATGATCTCCTGTTGTAGTTTCCTCCTTGATCTGAGACAACTGTGGGGTCCTTACTGCAAAGCATTTCAGGAAAATATTGATAACTTAGTGGAAGTTGATGCTTTAATTACATAGGGCTTTTTATCAGATTTCTATTAATGTCTTAATCCAATAAGTTCTTCTTTACCCCTCTCTGCAGGGTATTCCCTATTTAGTTGTTTTAAAAAATAAGTAAGAGCACACACGGCTGCTCTTCACCATGAAGGTGCCCACATGTAGTTCACCACATCCCTGATACACTGAAAATAACCTTTCCACGATGCTTCCCCAGCAGCAGAGGAGGATTTTGTGCTTTGATCCTGCCCTCCTCACCGTGCTCCATGACAGGGTGAGGAGCTAGCTCCAAGAGCATCTTGCCTGTGTTTGGTGCCAGCAGTTTCCAGTGCTAGACCAGCTTCCCTGCCTTTGCAGTGATTGCAGCCCAGCATTATTCCTTTGCCAAAAACCCGTGGAGTGGGCCCTCTGCTCCGGCTGTTTTCTGGATTCTGGTTTTTTCCCCACACTGTGGCTAATGAGTCCAGCTGTTTGCTCTGTGGCTCTGGTCTCTCTGTTGCCCAATGACAAAAACAAACCACTTCCTTCATGCCAGCCATGGATGTACATGGTGACATTGGCATCACGGAGTTATGCTAGGGAAGGGTTAAAGTGTATTTTAGTGTACCTTATTAAAACAAAAAGCTCATCAAACACCCTCTAAGTGTTGTGGGGGTAAAGATTTCTTGAGGGATAGATCTGATATCCTCCTCCTCTTCCCCTTTGCCCAAGGAGATGAATTCTGTTGTGGTGGGCAGGGTTTAACAAACAATTCCTAAAGTGGAGCTGATTTATATTCCTTTGTTAATATAATGTAACACATAAACTGAAATTCCACTTAGCCAAAAAAATTTTCTCCTGTGGCAGCCTGCCTGGTTGGAAGAAAAATAATACAAAAGGTCTTACCAGTGATGTGACATGTTGCTGTAAAACAACAGCCAGGAACGTCAAGAGATTTCAGTCCAAGTGGAGAATTTCTGAAAATTAATTTTGGATGCTTAATACAAACTAGAAAGTAACGTAATTTCTGGCAAAGCAGTTGACAGCAGACGTAATGCATCAGCGCAGTGGCCCAGACTGCGTTAGATGGAAATTAGCTCCATGTAAAAAGCTGCAGAGAGGGAAGAGTGCTCACAGAAAACAACCCGCGACAACAGCAGAGGTTCAGGTGCTGGTGGAACAGTTATCACTGAACTGGGAATGTTGCGATCTAACGGAATTTGTGGATGTGGTTTGGAATCACTGCAGCTCTTCGCATGTGAAGGTGACTCTGTGCCAGTGAAATGCAGCTCATTGCTGGGCTCTCTGTGCTCCCCGTTCTGCAGAGAGCACAAAAGGGGGGTTTGTTGAAATCCACATTTCCCAGCCTCCCCAGCCCCTCCATGGCCGTGCCTGAAGCCACGGAAATCAAAAGCAGAGATGGTGAAGCTTTGGATCAGCCCTGGGCACAGTGTGGGACTGTCCAAATCCTTGCAGTAGGATCCCAGGGGTGTTTCAAGATCCTTTTCAGTGGAGGGGCAGAAACAGATCCCAGGGCAATCAGATCATTTCCAGGACTCTTTCCCTCCTGCTGCACTCCATTTAAAAGCACATTTTCTAACTCATCTCCTCCAGAACACTGACAGTAATGTTCCTTTCTCTGTGTTTTTCCCCAGGGCTGACACAAAAGCGCTGGGGCCCTCATGGTCAGAGGACATGCACGGGCGTTCAGCGGGAGAGCGGTGTGTGGGGGAAATCGAGCCCTGCCA
The DNA here is from genome assembly GCA_013397315.1 of Donacobius atricapilla. Classification (NCBI taxonomy): domain Eukaryota; kingdom Metazoa; phylum Chordata; class Aves; order Passeriformes; family Mimidae; genus Donacobius; species Donacobius atricapilla. The sequence goes on from WBMY01011135.1 coordinate 303,596, forward strand.
AGGTAAAATAAATAAATTCTGTTTGGGGAGCAGTCAGCACAATGCAGGAGGGTTTAAAAAACAGTCGCTGATTGCTGAGCAGTGTGTTTGGACTTGGTTTTGTTCAGCTATGCTTAGCTTAGGCAGCAGAAAAGCCAAATAAAGTGATGGTTAAGTGTTGTGATTCTGCGTGCTCTTGGTGAGGAGGAAAAAAATTGCATGTTTTGTTGGGGAAAAGAAGTTGTAAAAAACCTCTCACGAGACTAAATCAAGCAATATCCCAAATATCAGTGCACTCTGCCTGATATGTCCTCAGGATAAAGCCTGAGGTTTTCAGCTCACCACAATTACTTTGTGTCTGTGCGGATTTTTTTCACAAGATGCAGTGAAGCTTGAAAGCTCCCAACGAGCACAGGATCAGCTGGGCAAACTTTAAAGATCCGTTTCTTTGCTAAAGATTGGGAGTAGGAAATACTACATATTTTCAGCAGAAAAAAAGGAAAAGTAAATTATTTAAAACACTGGTGCATGAGTTTGTAGCTAATCAGGAGCATTTCTGACATGCCTTTGGACTCTTGCAGGATGTCTCCATCTGTGCAGCCCTCAACAAAAGAAATAAATGTCAAATTAACTACTGGAGCATGAGAGATGCATCCAAAATAAAGTCTCTCAAGGAACATTCTTCTTTTGTGCCCTGTAGAAATCTGGGGGAAGTTGAGAGTTTTGGAAAGCATGTAAAGGTCTTAAACCTGTAGGTAGAAGTAAATGAAGTGAAGAAAATATGAGGCAAATGTTGTTACAAACCATGAAAGAAGCAGAGGAGGGAAAAAATGCTTTCCCTGAGGATGTGAAATTATTGAATTGTCCAAACCACAGGCAGCTGGCTTAAAGAGTTGCTAAAATTTATCTGGCATTTCACCTCGTTAATAAACTCTTGATCTACCTCTGCCCATTTGGGTTCCCAAGAGGCTCCTTCCCAAGAGATACAAAGGAACTGTTCCTGGTGGTGTTTTCCTGCATGGAGGAGGAACGCAGGGATGGTTTCATAGGAGGTCAGAATCATGGAATGGTTTGAGTTGGAAGGGTCCTTAAAGATCATCTCCCCATGGGCTTCAGTGCGGAGTCACCCAAGCCCAGAGAGGGGTGACCATGGCACCAGGGAGGTGCTGGCACTGCCACCCTCACAGCCCTCCTGGAGGGAGCGCAAAGCTGTGTTTTGGGAAGCCCTTGTTGAGTCCTGGCACTGATTATCAGCTGACAGAGACACTCAGCTAGGACTGGGGTGAATTCCCAACCAGCAGGAGTCGATGGCACCTAAACACACAGTGGGCTTTCTCTAGGAAACTAATCCTCAGATTCTGCATGCCAGTTCAGTGTTGTGTTTGTTTTTGGTTTTTTTTTTTCTATTGGGATCAAGAGATCTGGGAGCACAGGGCAGGAGCAATCTAATCAGCCAATTTACGGCAGCAATGAGATTAGGCCAGGTGCTTTATTGAATGGGACTTATGTGCCCAGTGGGGTAGATAATAATAGCAGGAGGCTTTTAACTCAGCTTTACTCTTTATCAGGGAGCTGGAGCATAAAACCATCTCCTTTGTCACCCGGAGGGAAGTAAGGTGTGGCCTATCAAGATGGATGTTTCCTGTCCTGGATGGAAAAATTAATCTGGGCCACTGTCAGTCTCTGGGCCACTGTCAATCAATCTTGTACATATGTGTTTGTACATCACTGGCAGGTGTCACCAAGGAATCATAACAAAGGGGGAACTGATTAATTAAAATTGTACCCAGAGCCCTTGTGAGTGTCACTTTTTTTGGGAGTTTTTCATGCCTTTAACTGGTGAGGTTGTAAAGCTGTCGTGCCCCTGGTGCCCACAGGTCCTCTGCAGCATGTGATGTCACAGGCCAGTGATCCACAATATACATAAATGCCTTTTAAATTCCAGCAGATTATCATGAAAGAGGAGTTTACAGTCTGAAACCGGCAACTGTCTTTGCCATGTCCATTTGCAAACACCCACCAATCCCATCCACGGTGATGAGTTAAATACTCAAAATTATACTATGCAATACAGGTTTTAAGTTTTAATATTTTTTCCTTCACCAGAGTGATAAAGTTTCCATTTAAGCCTCCCAGACAATTCAGAGCTGATTTCAAGAGTGTGCATTTTTAAATGACAAAAAAAGTTATTATGAATAGAAAGTTAACAAGAGATCTTGAACAAAACTGTCGGCTGTGATAGATGGTGGATGAGTTGCACACAGGCTAATGCAGCATGGTGATAACTGGGAATCTTTTTATTCGCAGGAATCTCTGCCTTCCCAAAACACGGCATTGATTTCACCAGCAATCATTGCACGGATTGATGAGGATAAATCCAGAGGAACCCAGCCCTCTGTGCCTATGCAGGCCCTGATCCCCCAGCCCAGAGCTTGTCACACGAAGCCATCGTTGCCTAACCAGGGGTCAGCCGTCGTCAGCAGAACATTTTTGGTGCTTCCCCGCCGCTTAGAGATTCAGGCATCCCTAGAAGACACCACCATGTCACCATCGGACTCTCCCAGTCCAAACCAGCGTCCAAGGCAGCACAGAGGCTTTGCCTCCATCACTGTCACAGCCAGGCGTATTCCTGTGGGCTCTGGAGACCTGGCACGTGGCCCTGGGGCTGGCCAAGAGCCCAACCCCGTGTCCCCCGCGCCCAGCAAAGTCCCTGCTGTTCTCAAGCGCTGGCCTCCCCCAGCCCACGCAAACCAACCTCCTCTCAAGGTTCCCAAGTCTTGCTCAAACGTAGGTGAGGAACCCCAAAAGCAGCTTTTTGACCCTGGAATCAAGGAGGACAGCGTGGGTCTCCAAAGCAGGGATGGGAGGGAGAAAATGCCACCTTCATTCATCTCCCGTGTCCAGCTCCAGGTGTCTCAGCCGTGTCCCAACACCATCTATTATTTAGACAAGTCACTCAGTGTATGCATTGACCAGCCTCGAGTGAAATGCCAAAAAATGTACAGATCCACGTTGTCCTTGAGCTTGAAGTGCAGTTTGTCCGGATTAACAGCAGATGGAGTAGATGGCATAGCTAATGGAGAGCCCATGGAGGAGAGAGCTCCAAGGAAGCTCCCAGGAGCAAACGGGGCTCCCCTCAGAGCACACCTGAGCGCAGACTGCACGGGGAATAAGGTAATTGAGAAGGAAAAAACAAAGGAAGGACATTTGGGTAGTAAATACCCTTTGCAAAATGTCTTTGCCTCGGGACTTCCAGCATTTGTGGATATTCTCAGAGGACCTCACAAGGCAGGAGCAGGAGCAAAGGGAGAGGCTTTGCAGCCTGGCAGCCACCACACTGTGTTTTCCCTCCTAATTCCCAATTCAAGCAATGAGGCAGGTAAGTCATTTCCATCCACCTCAGGCTGGTGGAGCAGAGGTTCAGGCTGGAACAGCCCCACCACAGTGATTCTGTGAGAGCAGATAACATCAGTCCTTGCTTCTGCAGAGGCTCAGGGAGCTAGAGCACAACCCAGAGGTTTCTAGCTCCAGCACTGCCATGAGTATTAGCCTTGCTAGTGGTGCGTGCTGCTCATCAGCTGAGAGAGAAAAATCCCCCTGTGTTTTCTGCATTAAACCTCATTTATAACAGTATTTTTTATTATTTTCCCAGCAACCTGCAAGTGCTTATCCCCTGAAAATAATTAGGTTTCTTTGAATAAGGGCTGAATTTCAAGGTGTGAAATTAAGAAGATGACTGCACTGAGCTTGGTTTTGTGCTCCTTGCAATTAAAAATGATCTTGCTTTCAGCTTTTATTTAGAAGGCTACAGTAATAAGCCCAGGCTTTCATACCTAATGGAACCAGGTAAAAGGTTCGGAAATCTTGAACACATTTGTTTCCAACCTTTCCAGGCATTTTACAGACATAAAATGTTTTTTGCAGCATTGCTCCTGGGGGAGGGAGAGGGACCCCGGGGGATTGCTTCCTGCCCAGAGTGGTGCAGCTCCTGCTGCACTGGGATTTTCCAGCTCACTTGGGTAAGCACAGCTGAGTTTGTTGCCTTTCCAGGAAGGGAAAGTGGATGGGAAGATTGTCAATGAGTGGAGTCTGTTTCTTACCAAAAGCGCGAAGATTAAACTTACCCCCTTCGTATCCTGCAGTCTTGGGCTACACTTAATTGCAATTACCCTGTTCTCTTATGGCCTTTTTGATCTAAGGGTCAGTGCACGAACATGAGCCACTTCCTAAGGTTCCTTTGTGCCTCATCCTCCCAGTGTGCAAGTGGAAGGAAGCAGAAAGATGAGAAGCCTCACGCTGCCTGGAGGGCTGGGCAAGGTGCAAACTCCTCACACTCCCTGCTCTTCTCCCTTCTCCATGCCTGAAATCAATGGGATTGCTCTGGCAGGGACACAGCCTGAAATAAAATATTCCTCTGTTTTCCTAAGCATAATCCAGGCTGTGTGGTGTTGGAGGGAGAAGGCACAATGAGGAGCAGGAGAGGGAAAATGCCAACCAGTGCTAAGGGGCTTGGGATAGAAATATAAAGGGATGGCACCAGCAAATGAAACATTTCATTGCATACATCCTAATTTTAAATATCAGAGAACATCACTCCATGGGGAATGTTATGTATTCAAGGATTTGTTCAACACCATCTAAGGTTTCTCTGTGATAAACCAGATTTAAAACTGAGCCTTTCCTGGGTTTAGTGATGCCATGGTGGCATGGAAGAACCACTTTTACCAGAAATAATTAGAAAGTGAATTGGGAGGCTGCTCGTGGTTCCACAGTTTTGCTGGAAGGAGGAACTCTGTGAAGTAAGGAGCTGAGAAATGCTGGTTTGTGATAAAGGACTTCCACCATTTGTGTACACAAGACTATAGGTGTAAATAAACATGGGAAGTGTTACCTTTTTAACTGCTTCCACCTTTTGTGCGGGCCATAATGTAGAATGTAAAGACATGCATTTCTCTTGCTGAGACCCTTTGTAACATGCAAGGAGGTGTTTATCAGATCACTACAACTTTCCTGTGTGAAATTTGTATAAACAACCAGAATAATGCTCCAAAACAAGAGCCTCCCTCAGCAGGATCCCCCAAGTAATGAGCTCGTGCACAGCCATCAACCATTAAATGGGACAAATCATGAGAAACCTGGTAAAATGCATGGGACATCCGCACTGGTCCTTAAAATGAGAGGGAATGGTGTGATTTTAATCGGGGAGAAATGAAAAATTGAGTCCTTTTTACTTCTGGAATAGGCGAAGTGAGGAGGAGAAGAACTGGTACAAGATTATCAATCACGGAATCATTTATGTTTGAAAAGACCTTTAAGATCATCCAGTCAAACCAGCCCCCAGCACTGCCAAGGCCTCCACTGACCCCTGTCCCCAGCTGCCACTTGCAAAGAGCTTTTAAATCCCTCTAGGTCTGGACAACCCTTTTGGAGAAGAACTTTCATCGCATTCTAGATTCCCAGTTATTTTGGATATTTTTTCCTCTGCTGTTTACTAGTTCAAACCCGTTCCCGTTAAGCTTTGCTCTGCTCTATGTTTATGGAATGAAATGTTTGTGAAATGAAGTGTTTAAAAAGATGGGAGAACCAGCAATGAAGGGACAGTGAACAAGTTTTGCCACAGTGTTCGTGCTTTAACACAGTTATCTTATGGATGAGGTAACTGCGGAGAGCACTTTGTCCATTACGTTTCTGATGACCCAGAAAGTTGGAGTTTATATTGGTTTGCAGCTGTAGGCAAGAGCTTCCTGCCAGCAGAAATACAAGTGGTAATAACATCACTACGCTGAAAAAAAAAGAGAAAAATTACTTTCAAGGCTACACTTCTCTGTATGAAATCTGTAAAGGCAGTTTCCAGGATGTATAGGTTGCTTTATTAGGGTCTGAGTTGGAATGAACACCCACATATTTCTGTGCTTTACAGGTGCTGGGGCTGGGTTTGCTGTTTCCTATAGGCCCAGTGGAGTCATGGCCTATTTGGAGTGTCTTTTTCCCAATCTTTTGCGTGACTTCACTGCAGTAATGATGACTCTACTTACTGTAGTACTCATATTATTTCATGTCCAAATCCAACTGTTCAAGACTTGGCTTTACATGGACCTGGATAACCTAATCTAAGGCCCTTCCTTCAGCAAGAGGCTGGGCCAGGTAATCTCCAGAGTTATGGATTTCCACCATGTGCCACATATGAAAAGGATGCTTTAGGATTATTAATGAAATGTAAACCTTGGGCTCTGCTCGTGGATGGGAATTACACTTGGAAATCCAAATCTCTGGGACTCAGAGTTCAAAGCCGTGGTTCACGCTAGAGAATCCCAAGGATGGAACATGATATTTCCCCACTGCAGACTGTATCTTCTATTGGCTCCACTGCTTTGGGCCTCTACTTCCAATAACAACTGAAGTGAAGAGTGAATCCAGTCTGGATGGTGGGTTGGAAGTGCTGGAAAATCCATGTTAAACATGAAGTCAGACTTGAACGACAGAGCCGCAGGACAGAACTGAGTTTATTTTCAGTGAGTGGCCAACATTCCCATCCCTTGGGCAGCCAAAGGAACGTGTGAAGGGTCCCACTGGGGGCCACATGAGCCACCCACCTCAGAGCGATGGCCAAGGGCCAGCCCAGGCCAAGCTGCACGAGGTGCCTGTCAGGGGTGATGGATGTGCATCACCCTGCCTTTGGTCACGGCTTTTCACAAGCTGTCAGAACCTGCTAACGCTGCTTTTCAGGCAACGCTGCAGTTTCCTTTCCTGTCCGCAGCTGATGTCTCATAAATACAAGGGAAGTTAGAAATGAAAAGATTAGTCTTGTTTCTGCTGAAGACAGGCACATTTTTAATCTTAATTTCTCACCTGCCTTTCATGAAGAATATATTCCCCATGAATATCTAGTTCTCCATCCATCTTTCACTATCTATTACCTACTGGGCTCTAGGGTGAAGTATTAGAAAGGAGAAAAAGAAGAAAATGGGACAATTATGAATTATTTTTGACCTCTTGATTAAACAATATCATCAGTTTTCTAGGGAAGATTATAAACACCAACATCTAAATTTATCTGTTTGATCTTAGGTAACAGTAAACTTCTTCATGCCTGAGCTCCTTCACGCATCTCAGCTATATTCTAAACCAAAATATTTGCTGCTCACCTCTACACTTTTGTTCCTGTTTTGTTGTCATACCCAGAACTGATGTGGAGAGATACTAAGGAATAACAACTGAGGTGGAGAGTGAATCCAGTGGATGCCTCTGCCCTGAGCTGAGGTGCACATGTGCAAGGAGGGTGGGGGGAGATGAAAAAGGGGAAAATCATGAATCACATTCCCGTGTAAGCCACCCAAAATTAGGGACATCAGGGTTCTAAGATAATCATCAGGCACAGTGTGGTCATAGGAGCAGGGCAGTGACCATCCCTGTGCTGGGCACTGCTGAGGGACCTCAGATCCTGGGGTCAGTCTTGGACAAGAGAGACATGAAGGGGCTGGATCATGTCCAGGGAAGGGAATGGATCCAGGGAAGAGTCTGGAGCCCCAGGAGGGGCTGGGGGAGCTGGGAAAGGGCTGAGCCTGGAGAAAAGGAGGCTCAGGGGGCCCTTGTGGGTCTGCACAACTCCCTGCCAGGAGGGGTCAGCCGGGGTGTCGGGCTCTGGGAACAGGGAGCAGGGACAGGAGGAGAGGGAACGGCCTCAGGCTGGGCCAGGGGAGGTCAGGGTGGATATTGGGGAAAATTCCTTCATGGAAAGGTTTGTCCAGGCCTGGCACAGCTGCCCAGGGCAGTGCTGGAGTCCCCATCCCTGGGGGGATACAAAAACCACGTGTGTGGCACGTGGGGACGTGGGGCAGTGCTGGCCCTGGCAGTGCTGGAGGAATGGTTGGACCCGAGGAACACAAAGGTGTGTTCTGGCCCGAAGGGTTCCGCGGTTCCGTGCTGGAGTCAGCAGCGGCCGACGGGTGACGCACAATGGGGTGGCTGTGACGGACAGCGGTGCCTGGACACCCCTGGTGCAGCCCGGCCTCAGGGGTGTCCAGGGGAGCGCTCCCAACATTCCTTTTTCAGAATTCAGGGAGGCAGTGCTGGGAGGGGAAGGAGACAGTCACAGCAGCGAGCAGGACACCTCAGAGACTGGGTAATGTGGCTGCTTGGTGACGCTGTTTGTCACACACACACAGCCACACACACTTTTTTAGAAGGCATGAACTATAACTGATTTATTGAAAAAGGTCTGACTCTATTTCATAGTATTTCTACAACCCCCCGGGACTGGGGGAGAAGGTTGGCACCTCTCCCCATCCCATTGGTCAAGACAACTGTCCATCAGCTGCCCACATCTCTAAGAACAGGAATGAAAACTTTCCTTGAATTTACAAAAACATTGGCTGGTGTGTACAGACCAGAGCGTGAGAAGAAACCCAAGCTATGAAACTGTGAAACAGAAGAGAAGGCTGAAAAATCAGGGCAACAGCTTATACCTTTCCCCAAAGAGCGTGGCAGGTGACTTGAAAGCATAATTTGCTTAACTAAAACAACCCAAGGCAGCCAGTGGGGAAAACTGAGATGGGATCTGGGCTTTGGGTGTTGAATGACCCCAGATGATTACAGACTTCAGTTTCCTTCTTGAACTTATTTATTAACGAGTGCTGAAGTCACCAGCGCATTGTTAAGGGGTAAATAACTAGACTTTAATTTGTTTCAAGATCTATTTGAATTTTTTGATGCATGTATGCGTGTATATTCCTACTCATACAGGAGTAAAATCAGAGCAGCTGGTGCTGTGGGACTTTGAAAAGCTGCTACCAGCAAAGCATAAAGCTATTTTTTTTTTAAATACACACTGAAGAGCTCCAGGTATTTGAGACATTTATGTATCAAGAAAATCTTCTGGGTCACCTTTAAAGTAATGCATCAGCTTGGTAATCAGAATGGGCTAACTAGGAAATCTGAAGGCTATATATAATATTTATTTTCATTAATTAAATAGTGTTTGAAATGCTATGATGAAGAAATGTGGCCTATCTGGTGTTCTCACCTCATCTTCTGTTTATTAGAAAGTCACCATGCAATAAGCCAGAGCACAAGATTTGTATGTGTGTAAATATAAAGATAAATATATATCTACATGAACAAGATATAATTAGAGGAAAGCAGGTCCTGACAATATGGAATTTATTGTATAGAAACTTGAGCAGCTCCAGCTGATGCTAATTAACTCTCCACCCTGCAAATGTGTGCAGCAGAACTGGTGGTGAAGACAGGAGAAATATGAAATATGGCACAGGAGATTTTACTTTAGCTTGCACCTGCTAAGCACAAGGAGCCAAATCTTCAGCTGATGTCAAGCAACTGAAATCTCTGCCTGCAGAGGAGTGACACTGATTTACACCAGCCAGGAATCTGGCTGGGGACCTTACTGACTTGGCATTATGGACACAGCAGCTGGTGCTGACTTGTTAAGAACAAAGGACCACATGCCAAAAAGCCCATTAAAAGGAGCTCCTTTGATGTTTCACTTCATCTGGGATAAATTGAAAATGGAGGAGGCTGTCAATTTTCCCTAGTCTAGACATTCTGTGTCATTGGGTCTGTGTTACACTGAGGTGTGACCTTCATGTGCTGCATCCCCAGAAAATGAGGATTCAATCATTTCAGGCGTTGAAAACTCAAGTGGGGAACTGACAATCTTGTCACAGGTGACTCTGGAAGATGCTGCCAGCCTTTGAGACAGACCCCAACCTGTGTGATGGGCCAGAGCAGTTGCCTCTCTTTATCTTCGAGCTTTTAAATTCATCTGTTGAAGGAAGGGGATGCCTCGTCTTTTCTGGAGGGCCCTTTTGCATTTTTTGGAGCACCAGCCCTTCAGCTTTGCTCGCTGTCTCAAAGGCCTTCCCCATCATCTGGTGGGACAAAGGGTGTAGGAGAAGGAAGGGATCAGCAGGAGGGAATTCTTTGAGATTCCACTCCTTTAAACTAGTTAGTCATTAAATCCGAAGGCAGATGTGGTGACCTTCTGTCCTGCCATATGGAGGCGAGGCTGCCCCTGGAGATTGTGGGCAGTGATGTTAGCAAGGGAGAAGGGTGATGCTCAGGGCTCGGTGGGCCAAAGCTGGTTTCAGTGACAACGCTGTGATGTCACAGTGACCCTGGCTGAGATCATTCTCCCGTGGAGAATTGTTCTTTATCAATTTCTCTGTGGTTTAAGGCAATGAGCAGCCAGAGATGGTTGGCTTTTCTTGGGGTTTTTTTGTTTCTTTGGGGTTTTCTCGTGGATGTTTTTGTTTGGTTTTGTGTGTTTAAGGGCATGATCATAACATAATTTGACTGGAGTTGAAGTTTCCTTCTGAAAATGCCTTTTGAGGATTAAAGGCCCAATTTTCTGTTATGGGACATAGCAAAGAAGCTGTTGGGTAGAAAGGCCATTCTCTCTCTAGAAGACAGAAGAATGCCTGCCCTGTTAACGATGATACAGAAAACATTTTTATGAGTGAAACTTATGAACTAGATTTTCCCAAAGATGTTCATGTTGTCTGAAGATCCAAGTTAAAGTTCAGCATATGAAAATTGAGAGTTTGAGTCTTCCACTCTTTTCCATTTTGGATTCTATGATCTAATAGTCTTTTCCAACCTACACCATTCCATGATCTTGTGATTCTGTGACATTTCAATCTCGAGCTGTCAGAGTTGGTAAGAATGTGAGACAATTTGAAGTGAAAGACTGGAGGGTACAAGTCACTCGTTAGCACTCCGGGCAAGCTGCGGCAGCCAGAATACCCAGAATCATTAAAATAATGATTAAAAGAGATGGGCTCTGTGGATTCAGTGACTGCATTTCGCCACTGGAGTAAAGAGCCTCATTTTCCCCTAATTCACACTTGGTTTAAACTAGGAACGACTCTTGTGCAGTCTGTGAAATGAATACTTGGCTCAGCCTGGCTGCGGTAAATTATCAGAAAGAGCTGAACTAGGTGCCTCGGACATGATGAGAATTCCAAGTGGTCCATGCCTTCCTTACCTTGCAAATCACCATTTAAATGTTCTGAATCATCCTGAACATTTTTTTTTTCAAGTCACACTGCATCAGATTACATCTTGAGTCACTACAATAGCGTCTGATAGCTTCTAGCATGACATCCTGGAAACGCAAACATGGATTTCTAACTCGGAGGTTTTGGGTCCCTGGCTGTTACAGGGACTGTCTCGAAAGTAGAGCAGTAAATATTCTTGTCTTTCATCCTCTCCCAGCTCATAGGAGGGAAAGGGGAAAAATGTTAGTAAAATACACAAACAGTGTAGTCGAGCAGCTGGGTACTGGGAGCTCAGTGGTGCGAGCACTCACCTCAAATCGCGTGCGTGGGTTATTAGCCACCCACTAAAATATTCTGCTGCAATTATACCCTCTCATGATTCCCAGGGCAAGGTGATGTCCTGCAGGTGGCAGGCAGGAACGTTTCCTTCTCACACAACCACAGGATCATGCAGGTTGGAAAAAGTCCTCCAAGATCACCAAGTCCAACGCCACCGTGCCAACTAAGCCCTATCACCAAGTGCCGCATCTACTCCTTTTTGGAATGCTCCCGGGGATGCTGACTCCACCTGGGAAGTCTTTTTCTGGGGTTAACCACTCTGACACCAAGGACATTTTTCCTGCTGCCCAACCCCAACCTGCCCTGGTGCAGCTGGAGGCTGTTCAATTGCAGGATTTTGCTGCTGCAGCCACTGCGAGCTCTTCTTCCACCAAAGCTCTCCGTGGCAGCCAGACCGAGTGCAGCGCGTGGGTCCCCATTCCCTCCCTGGAACAAGGGGTGTTCCCTTGCTTAACCAAGGGTGAAGGTCAACTCACGACTTGCAAGGTGCTTTGAGAAAGTAAATCGGCTTTCAGAACGGAGAGGTTGATGGTGAGGGGCTGGTGATTAGCTGGGTTTGGGATTGTTTGCTCTGAAGCCACTGCACTAATTTTGCCCAAAGCCTTCTGTAAACAACCTGTTTCTTGACATTAAGAAGCTTTTCCGACTTAGGACTGATTATAGGTTTGAAGCCTAACAGCTCTTAGGTACACTTTCTGTTTTAAATGATTACAACTTTCTACAGTCAAATATTAGCTTTTGCCAAAAGAAAGCCTCTTCCTTTTGAGAAATGTGGCCACAGCTGTCAACATGGGGTTTTTTTTCTTTTTTTTTTTAAAAAAAGCAACCCAAAAGAGGTAGCTAGGAAAAAGAGAAGCTTTTTTGTTAGAGATAATTTTTTTAATCTAGACTCTTAGCTTGAGGTGTTGTTGATATAGCTGAGATAATTAAGCTTTACCCCTCCAGGCAGGGCTGTTTGAAGAGGCATTAATACAGGTGCAATGACACATTCATGAGGAGGAATGGGCTGGCTGAGCCTCTCTCTTCAAGCCAGCAAAGTGACCTTGAGTTTGGATCCTGACAATTCTGGGAATGGAGCTGAGGACAGGGCCCAGCACTGTTTATCAGGATCCAACCTCAGGTTTTTATTGAAAGGTGAATCAAGACCTTCTTAAACATCACATTTTGAACAGGGAGCGTGGGCAGAGCTACATTACCAGGAATTCAGGTAGTTTCCATAGATGTTAATGTAGAGCAGCAGCTGATGCTGCTTCTTGTGAGTCACTTGAGAAGCAACAGGAGGCAGTTTGGGACAAAACATTCATTGCTGGTCAGCAGGAATTTTAGTCAAAACATGTGAATTTTGTGGCACCCCTGGCCAACTGCAGCTCACTGACTGGTTACAAGTAATGCCTTTTCCTCAGCAGCGATCTGAAAAATAAATCCTCTGTCCTGTCTTGCATCCCCTGACAAACCCTGGCATAACTAATAACGCTGTCATGGCTCTCAGTGTTTCCATTTCTCTGGGTTACCAGGCTGTTGAGATGATGTGCTCTGTTTGCTCATATCTAAGATTGCGTGGCTTAGCTGTGCCAACCCTTGATTCATGATAAGGGCTGAGCCATCAGTCTTTGTCAGGCAGAGGCTGGAGTCTTGCTTGGGATTATGGATGGCTGCTTGAGGCACGTGTGGGTCTCCACAACTGGGTCTAAATCTTGGAGGAGGCAGAAGTTTCTTACATTTAAGGAATGTTAATTCCTGCTCCTCTCTGCTTGGGGTATTGGCAGCATCGGCTCGCAGCGCGGAGGTCTGGGAGAGCTCAGCAGCTCAGGATGTGGGGCTTTTATTAAATTAAAACAAACCCCCCAGCAGGTGGTCTGTAATGTAAAGCTACCTCCAGTGCTGATGTCTGATCTCATTAGGGACACACAGGGAATCAGCCAGGAGTGTCCCCTCCCCAACCACTTCTCAGGCTGACTTGGTGGCCGGGGAGGATTCGCAGCCCTGCCTCTGCTAAAATGAACTTTGGCCAGTTTCAAAGAAGCACTTTGTCACAAATCATCAAAAAATCCACACTGGAACACTGGGGAGGGTGTTATATGCAAGGATGAAAAGCTGAATTATCCTGCTGTAAAGTGAAATGGGGAAAAAAAAAGGCAGTAACAATGGAACAGGGGATGTTTGCCTGGATTGTGTGTGTCTCAAGGAAAGGCAAGTTTAACCTGCTGTAATGCAGGGTCACTTCCCGTTAGCAAAACCCCCTGAAGGGACAGAGGGGGAAATGTAAAAAGATACTTTACAGTAAAACAATATACTTATTTTACTCCAAGATCAAGGATTTTTTTTTTTTTTTTTTTTTTAAAAAGAGGAGCTTTTGAAAACCTACCCTCGGTTTTACCGAATATTTTTAACTCCTCCAATATCGTATGGTTTTCACTAAGTCATTATTTAAAAATTGAGCTGCTGTCATCTTTCTTGCACAGGGCAAAAATGACTCTTCTCCAGATGTAATTATGATTTTGTTCCTTAAATTTGCTTCTATAAGCAGCTGAACTTCCACAGCTACAATCCATATTGCCTGAATTTTATTAATGGAGTCATTCTGCTTTCTGTTTCTTTGAGTTTTGCTCTCCCATATCTCCCAAAGCATTACACTTGCATGTCTTTGTTCATCAGTTTTAAAGCCTTTCCTCAGCTGGGATAATAGAAAAAACATCTATTTCTGGTCATCCAGTTGCAATTCTGGCTATTCTCAGTGGGGCATATATATTTCAAGTTGGCTTGGTGGAAGGATTTAGATATACAGTTCCAGATAGTCTTAATGAGAGTAACAGTCCTAATTCCCCACACAGAATATTAAAAACGGGTCCAGGGTGTACAGAGTGAAATGCTGTGATCTTACCTTTAAGTACCTTTGCCTTGTTCTTTTTTTTTTTTNTTCCTTTTTTTTTTTTTTTTTTTTTTTTTTATTCCTAAATATCATTTGCATCTGTGTTCATTAAAGTAACTGAGAGCTGCTTTGAGGATGAGGGAGTTGATTTTTTTGGAGCCCCTGTCTGGTTTGCTTTGCTCTGTTTTCCTGGGAATTGGCTGCACCTGGGTGCACCTTTGGAAGGGAAAGGTTAATTCAAGAGGGAGCTGGAAGAAAGAGTTTAGCAAATTGACTCTGTTATTATTCTGGTTGCCTTCAGTGTTAGACAAGAACAAGATGCACCTTTTTTATTGCCTTAATTAACTACCACAAAAAAAAAATCCCCACCATACTGTGAATCTAATAAGGATTAGGATTTCGTTAGAATATTAGAACCAGATCCACAAGGAGGACACTCTTCATGCAGGAAGGGCGTGTTGATTTCATTCCTGAATTTCATCAAGAATCGTGGGGGTTCTTAATTCTTTCTCAAGGCAATCTTTTATCATAAAATGCTAAGAAGCATCCATCCCCCTTTTCTAATTTTGGTCCCCATCCTTAGTTTTGTTCATGGATTTCTTTTCCTTCTCTCCCAATCCACATCTTCACGGGGATCCCCCAGACCTTGGGAGGATGCTGCTGGTGCCATGCCTTTTAGCAGGGAAGCGGTGCAGAGAGAAGGGAAGGTTTTCTCCATTTGCACAACGTGTAAGAAATTTCCTGGAGCTTAATTGTCCATTCTTGAAGGTTGCTGTACTTACACTTGGAAGCCAATATCCACGGAGAGCTAGTCTGGTAGTTAGGATCAAATGGAGTGTGAATACTCCAGGCAGCTCTTCTCTCTCGCGTTCAGATCAATACTCTGAGTTAGAGATGTGACTTGGAGCCTTCTCCTGCCCTCACTCTGGTCTCCACCCTCCTCCCTTACAGCCCGTTTTGCCCCCCCTGATGATCCCTGCTGATTTTGGGGAGCCCAGCAGCAGCAAAAGGTCCCTCCTGGGGACACAGCACTGGCTTCAGCAGTTTGACAGTGAAGCTGCCTGGCTTCACAACACACATTTGCTGCACAGACCATTTCTTGATATGAAGGCAAATTATCTCCCGCTGTGATGCTGCCATGGATGAGCAGAAACTCCTTCCTCCTTTCCTCTTTCTTCTCTTCTCTGTTCACTGCTGGCCAGTAAACTATTTTAATTTAAAAGGTGATTTAATGAGATAATCTGTTTTCCATTCAGGCCCTTCCTGTGGCTCAGCTCCCCTCCTTTTTTTTTTCCCCTCTATCCATCTGATTTCTCGGCTGCCTGAGTGAAAGGACTTCCTCCCCTGCTGCTCTGCAGTTACTCAGCACTACCTGCTGCTTTCTTCATCTTCTCCTGCCCCACTGCTTGTTCCTGCCTCCTCCCACAGCCACCCTTGGAGTCTATGGCCCCATTAGTCTGTCCTGGTGTTTTTCCCCTCTCTCTGTGCCATAAGACATTTTTGTGTGACTGCAGGAATGGGATTGGTCTGGGAATGAGGGAGCAGGTCCCTGGATTTGCGTGAGCTCTGAGGGAATGCACAGAATTGAGTCTGTCCGGGTTCTCGAGAGCATTTGCATCAAAACTATTTCCATAGCTTGGTTGTGACAAAAGATAAGGGAGATATTTGCAATGTATGAAAAGCACAGAGAAAAATAAGTTTTGTCCGAGAGCAGGAGAGCTTGGATGCTACCCCAGAGTTTGCGAGCTCTGTGTGTACCTCTTTGCTTTGACCAGGTTTTCTGTAAGGCTGTGAAATTGCTTTGGATGGGGTTCACTTCAATGAATTTAATTAAAAACAAGGGTTTGTTTATTTTTTTTTTTTCTGTTTGTGCTGATCTTCAGGGATCCCTCACTAGAGGATCCCCTGAGGAGCTGACTCCTTCTCACTGTATGGGCAGTTACAGAAAGGAGCTCAAGATGTTATGGTTGGAGTCGATGATCTCAGAGGGCTTTGCCAACCTAAACAATTCTGTGATTCTGTGCTCCAAGCTCTGATCTGCAGGGAAAGGGAAAAACAGTAAATGCTGTATCTTAATGCCTCTGATTTCCTCAGAAATACTGGATAGTCAAAAAGAGACATGAGCCAGTCAGGTCACTAAAATGCTTAGGAGATTATCATTTTGTGGAAAAGAATATTTCTTATCTGTTGTGAGTGGATTAAGGATTGGGAAAATGAACTGAAAACTTCCCACATGGCAGGATCTGATTTTAGTGAGTGACTGAGATAAGGAAGAGTCAAACACAGAATCATAGAAACACAGAATCATCTAGGTTGGAAAACCCTTCATGATCATCGAGTCCAACCGTCACCCCAGCACTGCCAAGCCCATCACTAACCCACATCCCCAAGTGCCACATCCATATCTTTAAATCCCTGTAGTGCCATCTCACCCTTTGTCATGAATTGGCTCAAAGGAGAAAAACACTTCTAATCTTCACTCTGTCCTCAACCAAGACATGGGAAAGAGTCAGCAGAGAAAGAATTGTGTTAAACCTGCTTTTAAAAAAGACGACAAAAAAGATGAAAGAATCTTTTCAAGGGCCTGGAGTGACAGGACAAGAGGAATCGGCTCCCAGTGCCAGAGGGCAGGGCTGGATGGGATATTGGGCAGGAATTGTTCCCTGGGAGGGGGGAGAGGGGCTGGGATGGAATTCCCAGAGCAGCCGTGGCTGCCCCTGGATCCCTGGCAGTGCCCAAGGCCAGGCTGGACACTGGGGCTGGAGCAGCCTGGGACAATGGGAGGTGTCCCTGCCATGGTAGAGGTGGCTCTGGATGAGATTTAAGATATATTTCAATTGGAAGTGTTCTAGAATTCTAGGATCTGAAATCGTTTAAACCTCATCAAAATCATTGTTATGGATTCACTGGTGACTTTGATGAAAACCAAGGCCTAACAAGTTTTGGGATCAGGGTTTTAACCCCTCTCCAGTGGAGTGGTTGCCTCAGAACCATTTCCCATCCCCAACATTTCCAGTGCCTCTTTTTGGCTCTGTGCAAAGCCACAGCAGGAACCAGCACCCAAAAGGTCCAACTGGTACAACGCTTTGCCATGAAAGTTTTTGATGTAAAGAGCATTGCTCATCCCCTACAACTTCAGGATCCTGACACACCAATAAAAATTACATGGATTAGAGGCCTGGGGGGGGAAAAAAAATCCCATGTTATAGGATCTGGGATTGTTTTTCTGTTTTTCACAGGAACACCAATGTTGTTGGGAAGCAGGAAGAGGAGCAGCCCAACAGCCCCTGGTTCCCTTCCAGATGCAACCTCCAGAGAAACCATTGCTGCTGCTACTGATGGCTCATCCAGCAGGACAGATCCCTCCAAAGACACCTCCAAATCCAAAGAGATCCAAGCACAGGGTGTCCTGAAACCAAAAATGTCTGTCTCCAACAGTGTGTGCAACATAAAGGCGTCATCAAGAATCCTCGGGGAAGAAAATGTTCACGGGCAAAAGCAGCTCCTAAAAAGTAAGGTACAAATCCTACTGTGGTTGTCAGGAATATGGTTTCAATAATAAGATGAGATCAGTCTCAAAGAAAAAAAAAAAGTGAAATAATGGAAAGTCAGGCCATTTTTGTCCAGCTTTAAGTGCTGAGTGTGAGTCATCTGGTGAGAGATCAATCAGCTGATCTGACTGTGTACATTGCTATGGTTAATAGAAAACAAGATTTAAATGACCAAGATAGGCTGAGACTCCCAAGAAAATCTTGCAAAAGCATTAAAATTGCAAAGTCAAGCAGCCCCAGCCTAACCAGGTAATACCAGTAGTGAGGTTATTTTTACAACCTTGTTCTGACACCTTTCTTTCACTCCTTAAACCCTTTTTTTTGACACAACAATATGAACTATGATTAACAAGATTTCACTGTGTAAAACATTATTTTTTTTTACTTCCAACATTTATTCTCACAGCTAAAATGCAGATGACCAGCAGCTACATTCATGCACCAGGTATTTTTTGCAGAAGACATCTGAGAATAATTTGGGTTTAGTATCAATACATTTGTGAGAAACTTATTCCTTAAAAATGTTGTAATGGTCATAGAAGCTTTTTTTTCTTACAGCTGTTTTTTTCTGAAGAGAATTTTTTTAGGCAGGTTGGCAAAATTTGTCACCATTGAGCAAAAAACTACTGAATGTCACACATGTAGAAGCCTAAATGCTGTTTTCAATGCCTGAAGTTAAATTGTGGCATTCCCCTAACTGGAAACGACTTTGTTTTACAAAAGTGAGGCATCCACTGAAATCTGGCAAAACCCAACTTAATCCTCACCTCTGTAAACCTGGCTTAGGGAGGAATTTAATTTCATGTTCACAGGTTTCAAGGTTTATTCCAAAATGTTGGTGAGAACTGTGTTAGGGAGGAAATACAGCTCAGGCTTTTGTAAGGCAAATGTACCCAACACAGATCTTTTTAATATGTTTTTTAAGTACAATATAATATGTACAATATGTCATAAAGAGGAAAATATTTTAAGTTTATTGTAACCAAAAATTGAAATAAAACAGTAACGGGCTTTATTCCCAGATATTTAGTTCTAGAAATCAAATTATTTGGCAAGGAAGGAGCACTCCAGTGTGACTTTTCAAATAGTTCATATGGAGCCCTTCCTAAGTTCCTTTGTTATTTTGGATTCGTTCTGTCCTCTGAATGAGAATCTGATTTTTGAGCACACAGCCTCTTTTGGTCCTAATTTGTGCAGGGAGTATCAGACAGTGAGCATTAAAACTTAATTATAATTACAGAAATTAATCTCCTTTTCTCAATGTGAATTGACAGCTTTCATAATAATGCCCTATAATGCACAGTAACCTTTTGTTGATTTTTTTTTTTATGGAGTCTTTCCACTGGCTAATGGATCTGTAGGAATGACAGAGAGCAAACTGGATTAAAAACAAAGGAAAAAAAATAAAGCAGTGATGCTGATGAAAGACTCAGTGTGGTGAAAGGGAAATTATTTTTACTTAAAGCCCATAACAATTTGGTATTTTCTGCAATAAATGGGAATGAGCTCCAACTGCAGGTCACAGCAAGATATCCCTGACTTTCCATGGCACAAATTTTGGGAAGCAGCAGCAAAGAGAGCTGAGTGCCTGAGAGTTTTAATTGTGATTTCCTTCCATGTGAGGTCTGGATAATGTGAGAGACACTCTGGGTGTCACAGGGCAGCGAGGAGCAGCCACCATTAGATCTGATCTCCTCTGCCTAATGAGGCCTATTAATAACAGCCCGGCTTTCTTATTTCAGGAATTGCCCTCTCCGTCTAATGAGGTGGAGAACCCAATAAAAAATTAGGCATGCACTCCTAACGAACTTTTAAATCTCTCCAAGGCAATTATGAATTCCCTGGTTGGAGGGACAGGACAAAGGAGCTTGAGGCACAGGAGGAGCGGGAGCGAGGCAGGAGGGTGACACTGTCCAGGGTGACACTGCCCAGCTCTGCAGCTGTGACCTGGGAGAAAAATCTGCTCACCTGGCCAGAATCCAGCTCCCAGCTGGAGAAAACTCCAGCAGCCCCATGGACGCTGCGGGTAAATCATCTTTTTTTTTTTTTCCTTTTTCCCTGCTTATTTGTCTTTTTTTTTCTTTTCCTTTTCTCCCCTTTTCCCCCATGGATGGTGTTTTCTTCCTGGGAACTTGTTAAGGGCAGAAGTTCACATTCCTTGGTTTTTCCCTTTCCAGTGAAGTTTTGGCGGTTTGTATCCACTGCCAAAACTTGCTTGGTTGTCCAGGCTCCCCGTTTTGAGCCGCAGCTGTTGTTCCTGTGGGGGAACTTGTAAAGGGTTTGGGAATTTACAAATTCCCAGCTTCCCAAGTGCCTGGCACTTCCACCACCAGCTGTAGGTGTGGACGTGGCCCAGGGTGGTACCAGGCTCCAGCAGCAGATGGACTTTCCTACCTTTTCCTCCAGTACATGTTGCAGACCCAACTCTGCTCCTTTCCTCTGTCATAAGACATTCCTAAATGTTGAAGCAGCCTTTGACTGGGAAGTGTTTTCTTTCTGGATCAGCCATGGAGAGATCTGACAATCTAAATAAACAGGAAAGTTTGTGAACTGTCAGTGACAAGTTGCTTCAGTGGTGAGGTGAGAAAAGGAAACAGGCAAAACATCAAGAACTTGAATTTGGATGTAAGAATATGTTATTTGAAACATAGAAATGCATAAACTTGACAGGACAAGGGGGGGATGGCTTCCCATTGCCAGAGGGATACTGGGAAGGAGTTGTTCCCTGTGAGGGTGGGCAGGCCCTGGCACAGGGTGCCCAGAGCAGCTGTGGCTGCCCCTGGATCCCTGGCAGTGCCCAAGGTCAGGCTGGACACTGGGGCTGGAGCAGCCTGGGACAGTGGGAGGTGTCCCTGCCATGGCTGGGGATGGGATGAGCCCTGAAGTCCTTTCCAACCCAACCCCAAACTCATTTTCCTCACTCAGTACTGAACTCAGCCCTATGCCCACCACACCTTTTCCTTCCTTTGGATGAGGTGAGAATAAAGCAGCTTCTCTGTTTGCCATAGGAAGCCCTGGAGATCCACAACCCTCAGTTCATCTCCCGCTCCCAGAAGAGGATGAAGAGGCTGGAGCTCATGGTGCAGCTGAGGAGGGCCCAGCAGAGGGAGGCTCCTCCAGGCACACCCCGAGTACTTGCTCGCAAGCTCTCCACGTCCACTCCCAGCAAAAAGAAGCAATTCACCATCCCCGACCCTCTCAGCGGTGAGTTGTGACCAGCAGCAGGCCCCTGGCTGGAATTTTGTCCTGGTTTGGAAAGGCAGGTGTCTGCTAAGGAAGGCAGGAGTCTCCCCTGGAATGGAGAATGTAAACCCCCTCCCTCTGAATTATTATAGTTTTGAAATTAAGGGGCTCTCAGGCAAAGATATGGGAATAGGAATAACAGTTCTTTACTGGGAAAATTAATAAAAATGTAGTAGTACAAAAAAAAAGGAAACNGGTTTTATCCTTACCTGGTTTTATCCAGGTGGGAATGCTGGGCTCCTCCCCCTGGGCGGAGCCTCTCCCCATGGATGATGTAATGTTCTCAGCCACGCCGTGAGCCTGGATGGCCCATGAGCAGCAGAGATCCCTGCAGGGAGGCTGGGTCCTGGAAGGGATAAAGAACCCTGCCCCAGCTGGTTTGAACAGCTGGTGTC
Organism: Donacobius atricapilla; assembly: GCA_013397315.1. NCBI lineage: Eukaryota > Metazoa > Chordata > Aves > Passeriformes > Mimidae > Donacobius > Donacobius atricapilla. The sequence continues at coordinate 324,987 of WBMY01011135.1, forward strand.
AGAATACATACTTCTGGTTGCATCTTGCATTGCAACCCACGACAGATTTCCGTATTAAATTTGGGAAGAAACGTGAGAGCTGCTGTCCCTGGTTCACTCTCCAGCATCTGTCCAGATGCTCCTGGCAGAAATTCCCAGCAGCTCAGAGAAGGCTTAGTGGGGATGAGGAGTTTCCAGTGCTCTGTGGCAGCTGGGAGAGAGCTCCTTGGGGACTTTTTGTCACTGTCACGTGCAGTCGTGTTCTTCAGCACAGGGCAGTCACTGCTGGTTGTGGGAGTGATGGCAATAAATGACATTTCATCTGCTCCCAGCTCACTGAATGTTCAGTCTGGGGACAGAGGTGACAGTGGGATTTGGGATGGGAGCCCCAGCTAAAGGTGTGGATTTGCCACTTTTGCCAGAAATCCCAGAGCTGGGGAAGAGCTGTGCTCTGCCCATCCCTGCTAAATCAAGGCATCCAAACTCTGGGATTTCCTATCTGAAGCTGATTAGGTTGTGACAAACAGCCTCAACTCCCAGTGAGGAAAACCCTTCTCTCCCTCACAGCCCATACAGCACCTCTGTAAATGTTATCTAAGCTCAAGATGTTAAACAAATTGCTTTTCTTTTTCTTTTCTTTTTTTTTAAATTGCCATCTGGATGTTAATTAATTCAGTTGACTAAAGAACAAAGATTTATTTGATTGATTGGCATTCCTCTTTACATCTTGGTTTTAAATCTGTGGCTGCTTGAAGATACATTGCTCTACTGAAAAGTAAATTAATTGAAAAGATTAAACAAACTAACAAAGACACCTGGAGGATGCAGGAAAGGAAATATTTGATGTCTTCAACCTGGGGAAACACAAACAGGTTTTTGGCTCCCTGGGGAATGAGGGTGGGCCCAGGAGAGGTGGGTGCAGCCCCATTTCAGGGCTCTTGGAGATTCCCGGGGAATTCCAACTTCCAGTGGTCTGTCCTACATCAGAGACCTACTGGAGTTTTATAGGGAGAGCTAAATCAACATAAGGAAACACAGCACAAAGAATGAATTCTGTCTTAGACTCAATAGAATTAATTCACCATTTCCATTATCCAAGTTAATTTACCTGGAATCAGATTTCTCAGGGCTGTGTGAGCTCTGCCAGCAGCACACGAGGAGTTTGTCATCTGTCTTAGAAGAAGTGGCAAAAATCTCCCACTTCTGTCTGATCATCTTTGAAAATCCCCCAAACCACTCTGCAAATAATTTATGAAACAAAATAAGAAAGGCTAAACCTATTTCTCCTTAAATTACAATTAAATTTTAATCTTTATGCCTTTTTAATGAGTAATAAAATCAGAATATTGAAATACATTCATTAATTATCAAAGTTAATGACTATTTCCATCTTTTAGTGGTTGGTCATTAAAGGTAAATTTGTCTAGAAAGAATCTTCGCTTTCTGTAACTCATCTGCCTTTGTGCAGCCACGTGTGGTTTTCTGTTTGTGAGACCTTAATATTTTTATAACGACAGAAGTGTCACACGTCTGTTATTGAAGCAAAACTGGAGTTAATGCTGGAAATCCAAGATCCCTGGGTAAAGCACGGCCCTGCAGGCTGCAGTACAGAGGGCTCTGTCACATTGCTGAGCGTATTTAACTTGCTCTGAGTCCTGGCAATTGGTATTTTGGTTTGTCCTGGTGGATGCTGTTGTGCAGCAGGATTGGTGTCATCAGTGAGACCCGGAGTGGGGAATTTTTTTTTCCTAGAAGGGCTCACCCAGAAGGGGCACTGGATGTCTCTGTGCTTCTGATGTCTCTGCTGATGACAGATCCATTGCTGGTGGATCCATTTATAGGGAATTTCTCAGCAAATCTCTCAGTGGAAAGAGAGTCCTGCATTCCCGGAAAGCTTTGGCCCAGGCAAAGTCTTCATGGAATGGTGTGGGTGGGAAAAGACCTTTGAAATAATTTCATTCCACCCCCTGCCATGGGCAGGGACACCTTCCACTACCCCAGGCTGCTCCAAGCCCTGTCCAACCAGGCCTTGGACACTTGCAGGGATCCAGGGGCAGCCACAGCATCTCTGCTCTCTTCAGAAATCTCTGCCAAAGGCAGATTCCCTCTCACAGCTTTCCTGCTTGGGGAATCAGGCTGCTCCTTCACAGCAACACCCCATGGAACAACATTGGGAATCAGAGGGTAAAAGGATGACCTGGAAATGTGCTTAAGCATTCAGGCTTGTATTGATGGCACCTCTGGGCTCCAGGCTGTGAGCTTGTGGTTGTTTCTTAATCATTTCCTTCCTTTCTTGGTTTTCTTGTCTCTTTCCTGATGTCCTAGAATTTGTGGAGGTGAAGCTCTGAGCTTCCCAGGGCTCGTTGCCAGCATGCCCTCACACGTTTTCCAGAGGTCTTTTCCCAAGAGCAGGTTGGTTGATGGGTTTAATTTCCACTGACCCTGCCAGAGTGGCCCCAAGGATGGATTAGAGCCCGTCTGAGGCGGGCAGCAGGAGCAGGTCATGCAGCACACTTCGCTCAAGCGCTGACTGTGACAGCAATTTTCCAATTAATTTTCCACCTCAAGGGGACATTCCCTGCCCAGTTCCCCCTGTGCCCACACAGGAGGGTGGCCCAGGATGGGGAGAGCTGGGTGCCTGCTTTTATTCCGGTGGAAATGGGGCCTAAAGGTGTTTTGAGGAGTTTGCTGCACTTACCTCTCTCTGAAATAACTTTGGTGCGTGTGCTTCTCTCTGGTCTTGCACCTTTTATTCCAATAAAATAATTTATACCCGGAGCAAAGACCTGCAGGGATTTTTCTCTCTCCCAGAGAGATTATTCTATCAACCTAAAACTTCTTTATTGATAGCATGAAATTATTGACTAGCAGGGTTTCCCCGTGTTTTGACAGTGTTGTTACAACTTCAGTTTCTTCTAAGAGAAAGAAATAATTGGCATTCAACATAATTTCCATATAAATACCAACATCTGTGCGGCTCCCATTTACCTTCCCATCCTCAAAACCCCGACTTGTTTACCAGTTTTTAATTGTCCTTCACGAGCGGGGTTTTACGAAACGCTGAAAGTAATCTCAGGAAAATGAAAATGTTTATCCTGCACGAGATTTGATCGTCACGAGAGCTCTTTGAAGGCACAGAACTTGCAACTCTCAGGCAGCTTTTGTGCTGGGTAATGGGGACTGCTAAATTTTGAGAGTGCTAATTAGTCCAAGATAGACAACTCTGCTGTTGACTGTGTCGAACAAATTAGAGATCCCACTGTGACGAGCTGAATAGAAACAATGTTCAAATAACTGCATTTAAATCTCCAAAACCGTAATGTAATTACTGCAGTGACAGGACTACCAGCTGTTTATAGGCCTTTAAATCTGCATAATGAACAGCCCTGTGATCTTGGTGTGCACAGGCACTTTCCGAGGTTTAACGCGATTTGGGGTTTTTTTCCTACCTTCCCTTTTTCTGTCCTTTGAGGGGGTGGCTGTTCTTTGGAACTGGCCACGGAAGTTGAAGGTTACCCTTGAACCCCACCGTGGAACCTACTGAGGTCCTCTGGATTTGCATCCAAAGCCTCGATCTTTGGAAGTATCTTGGAAACAATTTATATCCCCTCAGTCGTGCTTCTAAACCTTCCCCAAAAGTTTTATTTTTGGAACTGCAGGAGCCTGGAGGGTGAGGATTGCTGTTTGTTTGGGCTTTCGCAGGGGTGGGTTTCTCCAGCAGCCCTGTGCCAGGGAGGTTTTATTTGGACTGAGGGAGGAGAAGGTGGCAAACGGAGAATTTGCAATAATCCTGCAGCCACTCAGGTGTATTCTGGTGGTCTTCACGTTGGTGCTCAGCTGTGACTTTATTTGGGTCACTCCCCTTTTCCCATTAAAACTTTTAATAAGGCCACCCATTCTTTTGGCCTTTTTGGCTGAATCAAGTCGAAGCTGCAGTTAGGTAATGGAATTAGGAAGAGGAATGACCTGTTTTTAATATTAAATTAGTAGTAACTTTACCACACCTTCTTCAAAAGCTGCTATTTTTGGGGGGGTAAAAATGCTTTTTAGGATTATATGCTCTAGATATTAGAGCATATGTCTAATGATATTAGAAAGTTTAGGAAGGCCAGGTGAGATGCTATTATATTTTGTTTTTCTGGATAAAATCCATGAATACTTAAGTATCGTTTGGACAGAGAGGACTGAAATATCCAGCAATATCCCCCAGATTATTCTAATATGAACATATTTTCACAAACCTCTCAACTTTGCAGCTTTTTAAGATATTAGTAATGTTTTCCATAAAGACCTCCACAGCTACCTCAGATTCAAGGCTAATTTATTTTTTAGGGGACTGATGACTTTAAAAAACCCAGTGTTTAAAAAAATGTTCTGTATCCTAGGATTTCTTTGGGCAAACGGGTTTTTGGTGAATTATTTTTTCAGTTCAGTAAAAGAGCAGTTAAATTAGAGATCCACCACCAGCAGTGCTTTGCTTTTCACACATCCTCAAAGGCACATTTTAGTTCCTACCAAACTTTGAGAGTTCACATTCATGTTAGAAGAAAACGTGCCTATACTGTGTATATTTTCATAAATTTTGCCACTGTTTTTCTCTTCTAAGTGCTCCAGTGATTTAGTGGTAAATAGGAAGTCAGGGGCTGGTTCCAACACAATCATTTTATCTGTTCTCTGTCTAAATATTTACTGACTTGCCAAGCAGGAGAGTTACTCATCCTCTTGGAGGTGCAGTTTAGCATTAATTAAAATGTATTACAGGGACGACCCATTTACATTCATTTACGGCTTGCTTTAGTGGAGATGTGAGACCACTTGGAAACGCCAGAAACTCAGCAGTTCCTCAAGGTGTGAATAAAACACCAACGAGGTGATTCAGACCTCTCTGTCTAAAGCTTTATTTAACTGTGCTGCATCCCTGGCACTGCTGAAGGTCTGCTCTGAAATCCCTTCTTTCTCCTCACTCACAACTCTTGTCTCCAAAAGTCATCCGAGGCTATGAAATCTGATAAGGAGCTTTGATAAGGAGCAGCTGAAACACAATTTAGAAGCCTATCAGCTTGGGGAATTGTCTGCCTCGTGGCCCATTTGATCTTTGGTAGGAAAAAGCTTTAATCCAGGTCTCCACGATGAGCTGGGCAGGTTATTTCAGCACCGAGTGTTTGCTGCTCCTCCCCTTTGAAATGCTTTCTTCTCAGTGTCGAGGATTAACAACTATTTAAATGCACACACGACTTTTATTTTCTCATTCCTACCAATTTTTTTTGCATTTATTTCTCATTTAACTTTTGAATCCTAATCCTACAATCCATCACAGATTAGGCTTGATGTTTGCATGTGTTTTTTTTTTTTCTCTTAAATAGCAAGCTGGGAGATGCTGCAGGGATGTTTGGCCACGAGAATTAACCCCGTGGCTTCACGCTGCTTCACAAAGGGCATTTTTATAACCGAGGTGGATTTATTATTTTCTTGGAGGATTTGTCCCCAGGGTCTCTTTTGAATTCATCCCTTCAAAGCTCTGCACAGCCACGTATCTTGCTCCAGAGCAGTGATGGGTCTGCTGCCCTTCTCTGCCAATAGGAGAGGATTATTCTGGAGCAACAGCACCTGCACAGCTCCAAGCCTCTGTGGTGCTTCCCAGAAATTGAAAATAGAGGCCCCTCTGACTTAGGGACTGGCAGGAAAAATACGTTTTATCAGTTTATCGTGCTGTATATGGAATAGGAAATGGGTCTGCAAGTCCCTGGATGGGTTTTTTCCTGTTCTGGTGGCTACACACAAAGGTCTGGAATATTAATATGTCATCATGCCCCATCCCTGGAGGAGTTCAAAGCCAGGTTGAATGGAGCCTGGAGCAACCTTGGGCAGTGGACGGTGTCCCTGGGTCACAGACAATCTGCTCCCTGCACTTTCAGAGTTATTTGGACAGCAGTAGCATCCAAGTGTTTATTCCTTTTAAGCGAATCAACATGTAAACGAGCATTATAACACTAATAAATAGAAGACAAATGATGTTTTCCTAGCAAATCGAGCATGCGGCTTGTGTGTACTGAAGATTTAACAAGGATGATTAAGTGTAGACAACTGCTGAGTGGGGGAAAGTCAGTCCTGAGGCACAGGAGGCTTCAGAGCCTCTCTCCTTTCCCAATTTGTGCTTTGGAAACTGCACCAGCTCAGAATTGAAACCGCTGCAGAGCTCCCTTTGATTTTCAATTGGAAGGATGGAACATCTCTGCTGTGAGGAATGGCTGAGGGATTTGGGATTGTTCAGCCTGGAAAAGGGTCCAGAGAGCTCAGAGCCCCTTCCAGAGCCTGAAGGGGCTCCAGGAGAGCTGGAGAGGGGCTGGGGACAAGGCCTGGAGGGACAGGACACCGGGAATGGCTTCCCACTGCCAGAGGGCAGGGCTGGATGGGATCTTGGGCAGGAATTGTTCTCTGGAGGGTGGGGAGTGGCTGGGATGGAATTCCCAGAGCAGCTGTGGCTGCCCCTGGATCCCTGGCAGTGCCCAAGGCCAGGCTGGACACTGGGGCTGGAGCAGCCTGGGACAGTGGGAGGTGTCCCTGCCGTGGCTGGGGTGGAATGGGATGAGCTTTATCATCCCTTCCAACCCAAACCGTTCTGTGATTCTGTGGATTCTACCTGGAGATACAACAGGAATCTCATTTATCTCCTAGCTTCCCACCTCGTACAAACACCCTCCCTTCCCATTCAGGACCCATTTTTGCAAGGAAGGTGTTAAAATCACCTCTTCCTGAGAACCACCGACTGCTCAGATCAGAAATTATTTTCCCGTATCCAGGGAAATGCTGATTGGAATTATCACAGATCTCTTCATACTTCATCAGGAAGGAGTAATGTGATTTTCCTCCTCCTAAAGCTCAGGTAATTACCCACAGCCCTGCAAAGCAGGTGTAAATTGAATTAGAAATGAGTGTGCCAGGGCAGGTTCTGACACACTGAGGGAGGCAGCCAGGGTGCTACTGCCTGCAGGAACCTCTGAGGAAGATTTGGAGTTATTTGGAGATTTGGATCTGGCCTTTAGCCTTCAAAACTTTAACCAGGAATGGGAAACTGTGACTCCATGGAGTAGGAAATTTGAGATTTCAGTAAAAGCAGATCCCTCCAGTACTAACTTGATTTTCTCTCTGCCAGATAACCTCTTCAAACCAAAGGAAAGAGTCATTCCCGAGAAGGAGATGCACATGAGATCTAAAAGGTACAAACCCCTCTGCTTTAGAGTTTGTCCATGGATTCTTTTCTGCTGTATCAGCTCAGATTTGGGCAGCCCTGCCCTTTCAACCCCCCCTTTCCCAGCAGGTTCAGAGAGCATGGGGCACCCATGGCATGAAAACCAAATCCTCAGCAGGACAATCGTGTTAAATGCCCAAAAATGGAAGCAGGGAGGTCACTTTGGAATTTTTTCCCCCCTGATTATGGCCCAGAGGACGGGAATGACAGCAAACGATGAGGAATGTGGTGTCTGATCTTTAGCTGCGTTGCGCTTCATGCAGGGGAAGCTGCAAAAGCCACCGTGAGGAATTCATCCCTGCTTTCATTTGTGTCCCATTCCTCCTCTCCAAAATACAATCCCCAGCCAAACCAGGCTGCTTCAAGAACTTGGAACTGCAAAATATTATGAGGAGAACCCAGAACTAAACAGGGTTTGTGCTCATGCAAAACCAGGTCTGCCCAGATTTCTCTTCCAAATCCTGGGAATTTTATCACTGATTTTAATGGGAAAAGATCAGAAGTCACCTTTTTAATGGCAACTCCTGTTATTTTTAGAATGGAAAGATTGCGCTGTCCTTGGTAAAAAGTGTTCCTAATGACAGTGAAAAAATGTAAACAGTTGGCAGACTTATAATGATGGTTTTCTTATATTTTAGAAAATTACTTGAGAATGATTGTTTGATATTAATTGTGTGGCAAAAATACAAAAAAAAAAAAGTGTACAGCCCAGATTCTCATTTGAATTTTGTCGTTAGAAATTGAATCCAACTTCACTGAGCTTGTTAGAAGCATTGAAATCACCTGATCCCATCTCTTTCTTCACTTTTTTTTATTCCAAAATCAGACTTTTCAACAAGATTTGAATCCAGCCAGATTTCGTATCACACCATGATTGTTAATAATTTATCATTCCTGTTCCATAAATCAAATTAAAGTACTTAGAGATGCCCATTACAAATATTGCACAGAAGGCAAACACTCCCTACAGGAAAAATTAATTATTTGTGAGCCCCGGGGATGACATGAACTCCGCTTTCTGAATTCCTGACAGGATTTATGACAATTTACCTGAGGTTAAAAAGAAACAAGAAGAGAAACAGAAGCGGATCATCATCCAGAGTAACAGGCTGCGTGTGGAGATGTTTAAAAAGGTGAGGATTTCCTGTTACTTCTGGAGCAAATGGAGCCAGTAAATTTGAAGTCTGGGATGCCACCTCCACCTCACCTCCTGTATCACTAAAGATTCCAATCACCTCATGGATTTTAATGGTTTTTTAAAGCACTTTTACTTTTTTTTTTTTTCCCTAGCAATTACTGGACCAGCTCCTTCACAGAAACACAGAGTGACAAAGGAGTCTCTTGCCCATCATCCTAATTGGATCTTGAATGCCTTTGACTGCTAGATAAGCCATAAAATTAACTCTTATCTCAATTACCTGGAGGTATTTTTCTTATCTGCGGCTCTTTGTATAAAGAAAGATCATTTATGTTTCAATTGAAATTTTAAGGTAACTTTCAAGTAATCAAAAACAGCCTAAAAGGGAGCACAGCTGTTCCAGAGCATCACCTTTAGGTCGGTTTACCCACAGGAAATGATTTTAAGAATTTTTAATGCAAATACTGAATTACAGGGGTATTATTTATCTTAATCTTTTTTATAAAAAGTACACTTCTCTGTAGCAATAGCCCGGTGTTTATAAGACGTGGAAAACATTTCTCCGAAGTATTTTATTAATTGATTTCCTGTGAGTTAAAACCTCGAAGAAAACTGTTATTTGTTATGTTTAGGAACCAGTTGAAATAGCATTACCACATCATCAGAGCAACAGCAGTTTCACATTAATACTTAACATTCCAAAAGGGACCAATATTTCAGTTTTCCAAAGATCTCCATTCCTGTTCATAGAGTGAAACTACCTAGCAAGCTCTGCCATTAAAAAACAATATTTAAATATTTGTTTATAACACTTTTTCACGTTTTTCATTGTCACATACGTTTTACTCCATTTCTGTGAGCACAAAGAATTTCTAGAAATGGCAGATGAAGGAGTGGTGCCAAGAAGGATGTTTGCATCGAAACTTGCAGAACTCGAACCAGCTGTCATGTTTCCTCCAAAAAAATATTTAAATCTTTATTTGTACATGTTGGAAGTAAAAACAAGCAGCTCACAAAGCAATGGAGTTTATTTATGGAATAAACTATGAGGATAATATTGATCCAACCGCTGTGTTTTTATTTGGTGCTGTTAAATATAACACAATTATTGAAACTGCCTGAGAAGTCGTGCCTTTGTACCCACAAATCCCATGTGGGGAAAAAATACTGCCCCTAAGAATCACGGCAAGTGTTAAATTTTGCTGCACGAAGTTTGAGTAGGGGTTTGAATGAGGCTGGAATTTGGCCTTTGATAGTTCTGCTTTGTTTTCCTAATCCAGCCTGAGATGTAAGGTCAGGATTTTTTGGAAGAGGGATGTTTGTGAGCCACCGGGGTAACCTCCAGCTGGGTGACCTGTGCTGGACACAGGGACCTGGGGATATTTTGTGCTCTGTTTCTGTTGGATTGTTTTTGCCTTTTTGTGTTTCGGCTTCCCAGTTAATGTGGGAATAATGATGTTAATTTTTGCTCGCAGAGAAGACAAAGATCTCTTGAACAAATACATTGCGTTCTAGAAAGATAACCCCAAAAACTCATCAATAGTTCAATCCATTGGGAGAGGATGTGGAAGGTAAGGCACTGAGGAAGGACCTGCCGGCGATTTTTCCCTGAAAAACGTCTTTTTAACCAAGGAAATCATTCTGTACTGGAAACCAAAGCCAAGGCTGGACCACAGATGACTCCAAGCAGAACTCAGAAAAGGGACACCAAGAAGGAGTCTCTTTCAAGCTTTCATCCAGTTCTAGCTCATTATGACCACGGACATTTCCTATAGAATCAGTGCCCAGATTCTCTTTTATTTCAGTAGAAAATGACCATTTCTCCCCCCTGAGTCCTCACCCTCTGATTTTTTTACTTCAGGGAAATGCAGCTTTGGTTTATCAAGTCTGTACCTCCAGGTGCATTATTTCCTGCACATCTGCGAAACAGAGGAATTTCATTTACATTTCACCTGGTTTAGCATAGACCCTTAGGCCTGCCTGGAGTCTCACCCTAGAGCCACAGCAAGACACTTTGGCATGGAGAGAAAACATTTGGAGTCTGGTATCCATGGAGGGCACAGCAAAATAATCACTTCCCGGGTCAGGGATGTCCCCTGGGCTGGGAATGAACCCAGGGGGGAGCCCCAGAACTCTTCCCACTTCTTCTCTGGCAGAAAGGAAGAGACAGGTTCTTCCTCATTGGGAATGAGAGTGTTTTCCGTGGAAATCAGGCATTTATCCTGCAGGATACCCTGGAATTCAAGGGAGATGCTGTCCTCTGCCAGCCGTACTTTGTCCCTACTCCTTGCCCATATGGGAATACATGTAAATAAAGACGTGTATTTGACAGGCTGCCTACTCCCTGGCTGGGAATATCAAGCAGAGGAGCTGATCCTCCTTGGAAATCATGGCACCCAGGTGATCCCTGTGAGGAAATGAGTGATGTGAGCATTTCCTGGGAAGAACAGCCCAGGCTTCAGGTGGGATTTTACCCCTTGGCACCATTGTGGATGCCCTGACCAGGGACACCTCCACTGACCTGGTTTCCTCTCCCTCCTTGAGGACAGGGTACAACACTCATCTGCTGCATCCCCACCTCCCCTGGCTCAGGAGCAGCTCCTCTGGCACAAAAAAAACAACAACAAAAAAACCAACCAAACAAACAAAAAAACCCAAACCAAAACAACAACAACAAAAAAAAAAAACCCAAAAAATCTATGTTTGTAAAAGAGTTATTTCCAAATGTTTTTATTTTCTCTAAATATGTTTTTTAAAACCTGCAGGACAAATATGTGGCAGTCTGAGGTGGAATTTCTTTATTTCTTTTGCACAAATAAGCTAGTGAGGAAAATGCATGATGCAAATCACTGTCTGGGAATGTTTTCATAGTACAAAACCTGTGCTTCAGAAAACCAAAACTTATCACTTTTGCAAACCTAATTTCTCTTTCTGGGCTTGAGAAAAAAAGTTATCTGGTAAAGTGATGGGATTTTCACC
>WBMY01011136.1:8647-41828 GCA_013397315.1 Donacobius atricapilla
GGAGCCGCGAGCGGGGCTGCGGGCGCGGGGCGCTGCCGGAGCGCCGCGGGCGCGGCTGTGGGGCCCCGCTCTGCGCAGCTGGAACTCTAACGCGCTCCAGAGTTTGCAAAGTTAAAGGGGGAAAAGCTGAGATTAAAAATCAGGCCAGCTAGGGATGTTCCTGTTGATTTTATTCTGATGTTTAGGTATAGCTGCTGTATGGACCAAATCACATAAAGGTTAAGAGACATGCATTTTAGCTCAGCTTACCTACGAGCCTACCTTGGGACAGGAGGTGTTTGCATGTTTCTCTCTGCTCTTTTTCTGGCTGCAGAGTCTCTGGAAACGTAGGATGTGTTTTTCAATACCTACATATTTTCTCACCCTTCTGTAAGAGCAAAGGATTTGGGAAAGTTGTTTCTGGAATTATGTTTATATGCATGTAAGCATTTTTTATGCCATATTTTCAAAACAGTAATTGAACACAGTTAATCTTGAACACTTTACAGTAAATTTGTAAGCCTTTCAGAGCATCCTATAGAGAGATGTTTTAAGAATCTTGAACACAGTTGTTTTTATCACAAAGGACAAGTCTTTAAAGAAAGCTGCGCGGTCACACGATAGTGTAAATATAAAACACATTAATTATTTGCACTGGTTTAGGATATTTAAAAGATTCTTTTCTATGTTTTATACTGTAAGGCACCAACAAGGAACCATCAGCAGAAACATTTTTAGTGGAGAAAGTATTGCAAGAACATTATTCCTGAACCCTAAATGGAACTCACTATTAGTTCCGTGCTAGTGCTGTTATTTATATGTATTTACATTATTGGGTCTTTATATATGTGATCTTTGCATGTGGAAGGATAATGCTTGATTTGTGAAGGAAACTCTTGAATAGCACAGATGACAGTAAATAAAAGTTGTAAGGATCATAATGCTTCTGTTGGTCTTAATTTATACAGTTTTTAGTAAGTAAAACATTTTGTAATCTATGATCTCAACATGGGAATGTAAAGAAAACTGCATTTCTACTCTGTGCTGAAGCTCAAGTGTAAAATGGTATTGTTTTATCTGTCAACTCCAAACTTCTGCTGGGCTGTTTCCAGTAGCACTGGTAAGGAATAAAAGATGTGTGAGGCCAAGAAAAAATGCTTAGGAGGAAATTACCAAAACAGCAATGAGACGATGTAGTTGGATAAGGTCTTGAGCAACATGGTCTGGTGGCAGGTGTCCCTGTCAATGGCAAGGACAGGGTGAAACTAGATGATCTTTAAGGTCGATTTCAAATCCTTCATATTCTGTGATTCTCTGATGTAGATCCTAATTGGTTTTCCTTCTTCCAGATATAAATTGCACATTGTCAAACATTTAAGTACATAAATTAATATTTTTTTCTTAGAAAAGGTACACATTATCCTGAGAGAACAAGGACGTTATATACCAGCAATATGAGAGTTTCCAAATTCTGTGTTGAGACAAACAATTGATCACCTGATTTAATCTCTGAAATGTTCACAGCAGTCTACAAGCTTCATCTTTTAGAAGAATGAGAGAGGAAAAACATTTAAGATAATTTCCTTTGGGAGGTGGTGTAGGGTGGGGTTGTGAACATTGTCTATACCAGATCAAATCATAGACTCTTAGAAGTCTTATGTGAAGTCTCTGAATTTTAAGATCGAGTTTCATCACTGTTTTGAAAAAACTTCCAGGCCACAGTTGCATGCAAACGACCAGACTTTATAACTTTAGTAAGTAATTTCAGAACTGTGTTCCTATTCAGAGTTTTGTGTGAAAAATGTACTCTTCAGCAGCAGCACATTTCAAACCTACCAGAAGGTTCAGATGGAAGAGAGGCAAACTTGAAATAAGATTAGTTTGGTTCTTGCTTCATATAATCTTCTTGAGGAATCCTTATTAAGAGCTCATTTTAAGCAGGAGTGAATGCCTTCTGAAAGTATTTGAAAGTATATCTGTTTGACATTGGGAAATATCAGTCTTTCTCTATAACATTTAAAAATGTACGGCAGAGTGTTTCAGTCCTTTTCTAAAAAGATTTCATGCAGCAATATTCAAGTAAAGTCTGCAGACACTGACTGGATTTTACTTTATAGAAGTATTTAATGTAAGCAGTAACAATTTAGAGATTTTATTAAAAAATAAAATAAGTGGAGAGATGATAAATTAATGGAAATTCAGCATGTTGTTTCAGGAGGATCATGGAGTATACTGCATTCATAGTATGTAATGGAATGGCTACACAGCTCTTCTCCATCATTCCTCTCTGTTAGTCCAGACAAAAAGCGCGGCTCCTGGCAGGAGAAAATGTAGCATTATTTATACCACCTATTCATTGTGGTACAGCAGTTTGCAGAAACCAGAATATTGGTTAAATAACTTTCAAGAGTGAAACTTGAACCAAACTCAAATCAGTTCAACATACAAAATACTGCACCTAAAATCTCTTCAACAAAACATTTTTTGATTGTCTGATTAGAAGATAATTTTAACAATCATGGCACACTTAACATGGAATGACATTTCTCTTTGTCAGTCAACTGTGTTCATGATATTTAGATTTTACCCTTTTTATTGCAATCAACTTAAAATCCTAATGTTTTCTGGTTATCTGACCAAATAAGCCTGTATTTATTTTATTATTCTGCTTCTCATTTTTAAAGGTGTTTTCCTTCCCCATGTTGTTGCACTTTCAGCTCATTACATTCTGACACTTGCTACTTGCTGGTACCAGTCTGTCCTCTTTACCCTGCTGAACTTCAGGCGTGGAGTAAAGGAGGTAGTAACATGCCTCAAGAATATATTTTATATGTCCTTGAAACCTTACAAACTGTTTTGAACTTAATACAACAGAATGAAAAATCGAATCATGTTTATGGATTGTAGCATATATAGGTTGCATTTAAGAAAACTATTATTTTTCTAGAAGCTTTGAAAGGTACTCAGATCCAAGGCTGAATGCTGAGGTAATTAGAACTCAAATATGTGACATACATTATTTAACTCTCCTGGCTTGCCTAGTCTAATCCTATTTTACATTATTCTCAGTTTATTCCAATAGTAGTGTGTCAGCTAATTTGCTGTGGTTGTGAATATTAGAAAAGTGATCCATGATTATTTTATTTCCACATTAATTGAGAATCCAAGATCATTCTCAGGCAGTTTGACTTTGATTTTTGGTATCTCTGTTACTTTTGAAATGGCATGTTAATGAAATCAATAGTTCCTAAATATTTTGATTGAACTTTAATTCTGTCATTTTCAGCCATCTACCAGGAAATGGTGCTGTTTTCCATCTGTGTGAATTACATTAGTGGTATTTCAATATAAGCTGGCAAATTGTCTAAAATGAAGTATGTATCATTTTTGGTACCTAACCCAGTAAGTGTGGTTTATAATGCTTAAAAAACACATAGCAATTCTAGCAGATTTAATGGTCAGACCCTTAATGGTATCACTTCAGCAAATCAAACCCAAGATACGTCATGTTGGGCACCAGGAAAGCAGACAGACAAGTGACAACACTTGCAGAAAGTTGGATTAAGTGAGCTGCAGTGCAGCACGAGGGAATACTCAACGGCTGTAATCACTGTGCCATCTGTTCTTATCCTCTTGTCCCATATTCTGCTAAGCATGTGCTTCCCAACCTCTGCAGCCCGGGAAAGAGGGATCCTGTAGCAGCAGTAGCCTCTGTCACTGTTCAGGGACTCACTTCTTTGAACAGCATGCATTAGGATATAATTTAAGCTACAGGAGTTGTTGTCCTTTAAGGACATGCCCAGGTTGAGTTAAACAGTGACTCCTACAGGTCAGAACTTTTTCATGCCCAGGCAACTGGCCTTTGCCCTTCTAGGGCATGTAATGGAACAGCAGGTAAGTAAAGGGAGAGTCTAAAAATGCCCAGCTGGAGAGTGTTTCCATGCCTGAAAGAGATGGCCTTTCCTGAGTGAAGGCCTGCACTTTTTTCCCAGCTCATCTGCTAAATGATAGCACCACTCCTGCTGCGTTGGGTCTGCAGCACTGTCCTAGGCTGTGGGCTGCTGAAACCAGATTTTTTACAATAGCCTGAGAAGTAGGTGCACTTTTGCCACCACACTTAAAAATGTAGTAAGAAATTTTCTTGACCAGTACATCTTGACCTGTGTCTTGATTTACCACTCCCTGTACTTATAGCTTAGTATTCAGGATATGTTTGTATCACAAGTAAAAAGACAAGAAGTTCTCCTTTGAGAACATGACAAAAGATGATATAAAGATCTTAAAAATAACTTCACTGATGATCCAGTCTATAGTCACATGTACATACATTTAGAGGCTATCTTAATTGGTGCAGGACTCACTTTGAACCCTGTCACCAGATGCAGTAAGCCCTGGGAGGTTTTTAAAGTACTTTGTTGACCTTTTAGCTAACTGGGCACGAATCAGAATTTTTCTTACATAGCAGTATCAAATACTGTGTCATTATAAATCTTGAGTTCTTAAAGAGCACAACAAAAATGAAATGTTTTGAAATCAATGAACTTTTCCTGAAGAGTTCTTAATAAATAATATTGTGATAGAAGAATAATTAGCTGCTACTGAGTTACATCTTGTGGAAGATTGAAATTCTTTTCTCTAAAATATCCTGTGCACTACCTCATTTAAGAATTAGGAATATGAATGGTATTGGTAGAATCCACTTCTATGCTGACATTTTTATCTTAGGATAAATAAAAACTGCATTTTGTGTGACTGGTGTTTGGGCACAGAAATGCATAAAAAACTGGTGTTTGGTTTAGTTATTTCCTATTGTAACAAACAGGCCTTGTCTTCTGTGTTTATAGTAATAGCTTGACCTAGAGGAAATACAATCCAGGACTGTCTCTGTTGATCATCCTGATTAGTCACCTAATCTGATTACTCTTTGTGTTCCGTATGTCAGATTCAAGGCAATAAACAGAACCCATGTATGAGGCCTGCTCTAGTTTAACAATAGAAAAAAGAATTACCTACTATAATTAATAGACATATATGGGATGTTCTTCCTTTAACTTGATTAATGGTCTTCTGTGAGGATTTGCTTTTGTTCATTCATCCTTTCTTCTCCCATCTTGAACTTTCAGTTGCTATAATTTCACACTTGTTTTTGTAAGGTCATAATAAAGTTATCATGGTTATGTTTATCGCCATTGAACTTGGTTTGAAAAAGCATCTTCATCAGAAATCACTTATTAGTGCAAGAGACTGTAAGTTTATGCATGAAAATAATGACAATTAGAGTGAAGTCATGGTACCTGAGTAAAGGTTTGGGTTTTTTTTCTGTATTTCTGCTCTTAATCATTTGAAGAACATTTTCAGAATAGAATAATTTTAATATTTTGCATGTATTAAATTATACTTACCTGAAACCAATGAGTGAAGCCTTATTGTGATATAAGGTGTGTAATATATTCCCTCTTCCAGGCTATAAGCATCAAAAACCTTAACTGTTATAAGTATTTTCTGGTATTCAAATAAACTGACTTTACATTTTAATATTAAAGTGCCCTCAGTGCATTTAGGGATCTGGGTTAAATACTTCCTTTATTGCTTTTACAATCTTTTGACTTTCAAGAGAGCTTTATGTGTAAATGAAGAATAAATTTGAGCTTTTGTTTTGAGAGACAAGCTTACAGGGCAATGCTATTTGTTAATCCTCTCAAAGAACTCTTTATTTGAAATCTAGTTCCTTGGATTACTTGCATGTGTAGCAGCTGCTGGATCCACTCATGTTAAAGTATATTGTATTTTAATGTAATTTTTGTTATCCCAAACTTTTGTTTAATCTGAAGGTCCTGTTACCTGCTTGAGGGTTATTTAAAATCTAAAGTTACTTCTTGTGAAAAACTGAAACAATATATTAATATGTATTAGCAATGCATGCTC
The DNA here is from genome assembly GCA_013397315.1 of Donacobius atricapilla. Classification (NCBI taxonomy): domain Eukaryota; kingdom Metazoa; phylum Chordata; class Aves; order Passeriformes; family Mimidae; genus Donacobius; species Donacobius atricapilla. Next base: position 14,552 of record WBMY01011136.1, read on the forward strand.
TCACCTACAGTTATGGGAGTGCAATGGTTTTAGTATTACTGATCAAGTCTGCTTTTTTGCCAAAATCATGAGGGGTATAATTTCTGAATTTTATAGTAATATAAGTGCTCCTACATAAGCAAAATTGTTTGGTTTTGAAATTATTTTTTCAACTAATGAACAGTGCCTAAAGTAAGATATACGTCTGTAACATTGAGGCATTTTTGTATTACTGTTGACATAATATTCCTAACTTGTCCTCATTAGTTACTGTTGCCCATATGGTATGGAAGACCACCTAATGTTCTTAAAACCATCTTCATATGTGCTGTAATACTCAAACACAATGCGGTAAATAAAATGCAAGCTGAAATACCTCAATGTCCTTTATTACTTAGAAAGCTGAAGAGTTTCTCTTTTTTTAGAAAGCAACTGCTATACATAAAAGAATTGTAATAGTTCATTTAATCATACAACTAAAATGCAAGGCCAGTTTCAGTGCCTTAGTCAGGCCCAGGTACATCACAGTCAACTGAGATTAATCCCTGAAGTAATGTTTAGTTCCATAGAATACTCAATGTGTAAGATGTGTTATGTATTCTAACACCGATGAACAACTTTTCGGCTCCAAATACAATCCTTTAAAGGCCACAAATTTCAGTACACTACAGAAGGAAGTGTATACTTCACCAGTATTCCAGGTTCCTGCTGTCATAGAATTTACTGAGTAAAATGTTCAAACTGAAAGAAGTAGACCATGTCTCAAACTACAGAGGAGTGATCTTGACATTGTCATTCTACTGGTGGAATGGAAGCCAGCTCTGTGTCTTGGCTGCAAAGCAAGCCAGCAGCAGGACAGTGCTTCGGCTGGGCAGAGACCTTGATGTGCTCTAATAGCAGCCTTCTAAGACATACAAGGAGGTTATCAAGAAAATGGAGCCAGGGACCACTTGCAATGATGCAGGGAAGTGAGGGATGCTTTAGCTTGGTACGAACAGAAACATTTCTAACATTTCTAGTTTTAGTCAGCAGTGGAACAAGTTGCCCAGTGGCATTGAGCAGCCTCCATCCTTGTAAGTTTTCAAGATCCAGTTGGACAAGGCTTTGAGCAACCTCAACTGGCCTCATAGCTGACCTTACTTTGAGGGCTTTGGATCTTCAGAAGTCCCTTTATAGTCTGAATTACTTGAAGATTGCATATTCAGTCTGATATAGTTGGTTTAACTGTGATATATTTACACAATGCCAGATATGGAAGAAATTTTTCACTTCCTCTAGGAGCAGAAATGATCTGACACTACAAAAGACTAATAGTGATTTAGAGGAAGTAACATCTATCTCCCACCTTCCTTGTCTAAAGCTGAAGTAATACATCAGGAAAAACTCATCCCCAGGCCCTGGAAGTGAACAGCAAAAGCCCTGAAGGGTAGTTTAAATATAATGTAAACATGATAATTACACATTAGTTGGTGATAAACCTACATTTTTTCCTGTCAGTATTTACTCAATTTTAACAGAAGTTTTCAAGTAGATGCAAGTTCCAGCCTTTTCACTTATAGTAAACTTAATCTGGTAGCTTTCCTTTTGTTTTTTGGGTAGTGCAATAAGCTGTTAATTTGACATTTATTCCACTTGCAATATTACTGTCCAAATGCAATGAATACATCATTTTCATCATAAAAATACCATGAAAAAGTGCTGAAATTTTCTTTTGTATTCTTGAGGGGTATCATTGTGATCATCAGCAGCAGCTAAAGAAAGTGTAAAAATGGATTTTATTAAGTAGGCATTCTAAAGACCATGGTGTGATAATCTGGTTAATTTTTAGGAGATGTGCATACATCTTCCAAGTTCATTTTCTTTTAATCTATGATTTTTCAGTTTCATAATGCTTGAATATTAATCTAAGATTTGGCTAGGATGATCCAGCAGAAGCAAGAAAGCAAAGGTATCAAATACAAAGGTACACGTTCTGCAAATTTACTTTCACTGTGCAAAACATTGATTAACTTCATAATGTGTGTTAGTTGAGAAAATGTAATAAAATGGAAATTTTGATATATGTGTCAGAGAGAAAATGTTTGTGCAAATGGAGGTCGTCACAGAGTCTAAATGCACTTGTGTTGTTGTTTTTATTGTTTGTCATTTCCATTCCTCAGTTTCTATTTTCTCTCTTTCCAGGAGCTTGATTCTGAATACACTGTGTTTCAGGTAAAGTTCTTTCCATAAATACAATTATTATATGCAACCATTGGGAAGAATTTCTGATACATGGAATAATACTTGTTTTGTTGTTAAGGCCTCAATAGCATTTTTTTGTTGTTATTGGTAAGGCATTACGTTTGATAAGGGGAAGATTTTTGATATTTTGAACAGGCAGCTTTTATATTTGATAGAATTTAATTTCTCTCATATTTTTCCTATATCTTTGTTCAGCTTTTAGAAAACATTTCTAAAAGCTAAACTGAATCTACCTTGTACTGAATGACCTTCATCTGCAGATAAGATTAGGAAGAAAACAATGTGTATTCACAGACAGAACAATGTTTATGCTCACTTTAATGTTTTATTTAATGCATGTAATGATGGGCTCTTACCCATGCTCTTCCTGCTCTTGCCGCTCAGCTCACTGCCTAAGTCTGGTAGCCTTGTAGGTGCATGATGATGATTTGCATAAGTGATGGAAGACTGAGGGTAATTAATTAATTTTCACTCTGCCCACATTAGATCTAGATTATTGCAATGGCAAGAATAGTATTGTGCGGGTGATGGCACCTCATGGCTCCAGCCCACAGTCAGAAGAAATTAAATGCAATGTGAAATAGCATCTTTAAATACAGCTCTATAACATATTTTACAGGTCTTTAATTACACTCCATGAATTCATGCAAGTTGTTTACATAGAGAATGGTTTCACTGAAACACTACTAGATATCTACTTGAGTGTAATTATTACCCTTCACAATGTAGTTGTGTTCTGAGGTTTTCATTGTGTATGGAATAAAATATATTGTAATAGAAAAGATTATTGGAGAATACAAGCTCTTAGAAAAGTGTGTTACCATGTTCAGAGAAAACATTTAAATTTAAATATTAAGTTTATGTTTTTAATTTGGTTTTTGGACTTTTCAGGAACAAGGTGAAAATACTCAATTCAGTTACAAACTTCTCATAAACTGAATGAAAAACACTCTCACTTTTCTTTCTGGAGTTTAGACTTACATACTGTATACTGTGTACTTATATACTGTATCACATTTCTGTACCACTTTAATTGCTATTAGGTGCTGCAAATTTTGTTCTGATTATTAGTTAAGCAAGCTAAATTTGTTATGTTGTGAATATGTGGCTTGTCTGAAATTAGATTCCCTTTCTTTTTCCTATCATATAAATTCTATTTCATAAAAGTGCAGTTTATCTTCATAAGCTCGACATGGTGTTTATCACATAACAAAATTATCAGTCCCACAAAGAGAAAGCAGATAATCTGTAATCCACAAACAGATGTTTAATTAAGGAATACTGTGTGAGATTTGATTTTTTTGTTCACTGTGAAGCCTTGGACTAGGAGTTTTAGGCTGGAATAGATACTTAAGGAATCTATTTTTTATGACAGATATTTGTCTGGTAATGACAAAGAGACGTTGATTTTAAAAACACATTTTCACTTGTTAGTTAGTGAAAAAATCACAATAATATGCTTACATAAAGAGCTGACCTCAGCTTTAGCAATTAACGTAGAGGAGTTACTACTTCCAGTTTCCAGGAAAAGACCATTACTCTGGGCAGACTTTCTTACTTCTAGTAAGAAATTATCCAGTGCTTGGCTATACAAGAGCTCTAATTGGAGCATATTCCCCGTATATCTGCATAACCAGAGCATGGTTATGTTACCTGCAGATATACATATCTTTGAAAAGCACAGAGTACCATCAAGATTTTAAAAATTCAACAAACTAAATACTTCACAGAATCATGAAAAACCATTAAAGGTGTTGAAAATCTACCAGAAATCTCAACATTAATTAAAAGCTGTCATCCTACTACATAAGAAGAAACTAAAAGAAAATAAAGCAGATCTGGATTATGACCATCTGGCTAGATTCAAATCATCCTGCTGAATTCTCTTCATTCTTGAACAAAGATTTTTAATTGTGGTTGAATTAGCTGGCTGAAGCCCTCCTTTACTTCTGTTTGGAAGAAAGCACTTTTTAAAAGAATTGTTAACTATTTCAACATCTTTAGATCCACTTCCTTTTTGATTGACAGAAATTGGCATAGAACTATAAGGGAAGTGTAGAGGGAAAGACAGGATGAATGAGAAGTGTCTCATTAAATGATTACTTAGATTATTCAATAAGCCCGAGTTTCAGATCTTCTCATACCTCTTACTTAAGGAACAAACATTTCCATGTGTTTGACCTTTATTTCTATTAAGATCGTGTCTGTTTCTATTTTGAAATGACTCCTTAGCCAATACTGAATATGCTTTTCCACCAGATTGCTGTACTCTGTGTTAGAAAGGAAACAAATCTCATTATTTTGGCAGTGATTTTTACCCAGGAAAATTTATGATGATCTGTTCAATATCTGATGGAAGATCAGGGATTGGGTCTTGTGACTTCCTTTATCATGCCAGTTCTATGAGTAAATTACAAGCATATCAAATTATCAAAGTGGTTGGACCTGCACCTACTTTGTTGGTGCATCTATATGGCTACTACTGATTTTTCTTGTTTTCTTTTTTCTCCCCACTGATTTGGTGTCTTCACAGTCTACACAACACAAAGCTTGTCACCTAGGCTAGACTTATGCTTGCCTTTCCACACTGCTCAGATTGCCCTTCAAGACATACAATGGAGTAATTTGTCAGTTCAGGTCACTAAAATGTATTCCAATACATTTTATTAGTGTTTTATTTATTTATCTATATGTGAATTATGTGACTATATTCCAATATATTTTATTCCAATTCCAATGTAGATTATGAGTCTAGGGTATGTATTTATACATTGTTTTGCAGCTGATGCTTTGAACAAAGGATTTAGTCCTCTTTTATTACTCCATCAGACAGATGGATATACTCAGCTGTTTTAAGTCAATTCCTTATTGAAGCCTAATAAAACTTTGAAGTGCATAATAAAGAAATGGTAAAATTGCTGATTAGATTATTTACTTAGTGTCTTGAAGATATTTTACTTTTTATTTATCCTTACTCAGGCTGCCTGGAACCTGAAAACACGAGCTTTAACAGAAATGGTGTATGTGGATGAAATTGATATGGATCAAGAAGGAATCGCAGAGATGATCTTGGATGAAAATGCCATTGCTCAAGTTGCACGTAAGATTGACTTTCACTTAAGTACATGGACTCAAAAGGAGCTCTTTTGGCCATTTCTTACGTCATCTGCCAGAGAATAGTAAAAACTGAGGTGACCTGATACAGCATTTAGTATTTGTAAAAAAAGCATTTTTGATTGCTTTATGGTAGCATGGCAATGTTGAGATCCACCCTGTGTTCTTGATGTAGTACTTAGGCCTGTCAGACGAGTGTTCAGACTGTGCTTGATTGTGTTTTGTCAGCTATTGCTCTACATTTGAAGAAATGCAGTGAGCATACAAGTGGTCACTTGCTGTTTCCATCGGTATGTTGATTTCTTTTACTTTTCTGGCTTCTTTAGGCACTGTGGAAAACTAAAGAAAGAATCTACCCTCAGTGTACTGTGAATTTTATCCATGTGCCTGTAGTGTAGATAACAGTCAGATATCACCTTTTGACATCATGTCCTGCAAATGTTTTCTGAACTGATTTTCTTCTGCTTTTCTCTACTTCATTCTTTTCTTCCTTCACAGAGTAGTTCTTCAGCTCTGCCATTGATTCTTCTATGCAATTCTTCTTCTGCTTCATCAATTCCCTTCCAAGTGGTCAATAATTAGTTGTCTTCCAGTACTTTTTTGGCATTATTTGTATTTTTTTCTGTTTCTTTAGTGCAGTCCACATGGAAATTTTTTTGTAGATTATTAAGCCCTCTACCACATATCATGTCAAGAAATTCAAGGAAAGAACTGGGCATAGTCCAGAACTGATACTTGAAGTGTTAAAAGCTTTTATTGTCTGTATAGAAGTAGGCAATTGCATGTCTATCTAATTACATTTTTAAAAATTTTCATTACATGCTTGGTCACAGTCAAGCAGTACTGGAGATGTGTTTATACATTGTGATCAACTAATTATGTATATCTGTCTTAAAACATGATAGTAATAAAATTTAAAGTTTTATTTGATTTTGTGTCCCCTGTGGCAGAGATTATCTTCCAAGAAAAATAATTTGATGAGTACTATTTAGAAATAAGGCATTCTGGAAAAATATTCATACTATGTTGAAACTGAAAAAAAGGTGACTTTCTGGATAGTGTGTCACAGATTTCAAAACCAAAGAAAAATGTTAGAATAGCGTAGCCTGCCTTTCTGAATCACTGAGATAAGATTTGTGCTTCAAATCTACTAGATGTGCCTGAGCTAATATATAATTTTTCAGAAAATATAAGAACTTTCCAAAGATAGAGAACCCCTGCAGTCTTTTGTAAATTATTAAATTGACTGGCTTTTATCAGTGTGCCATATCTTTAGTGGGAATTATCGACTATAACTCCACCTATTGCTTCTTTGTGAACATTTTATGCCTGATATGTGGTTATTTTCAAAGGTAAATTTCCAAAGTACATAGTTAAATCTGTCATTAAATCATCCAGTGATCTTTTCTTCGATAAGCTAAACAATCTTCTCATTCTGAGCTATATCTTTTAGTTTTTTAGTTGAATCTTGAAACTCTTTTCTTAAGCCTTTCTAGTTATCCACTTGTCTTTTGTAGTCACCAAACCAGACAATGGTCCGCTAACATGCAGAAAACATGTTTTTCTTCTACACCTTAATTTTACTTTCTTTATACATTTAAGGTGTTCTAATGTTACACTTTTGCATGAAGTGTAAGCACAGAAATCACTAAACAGAGTGCAAGCAGGACAGAGTCAGTGGTCCCTAGTGACAGGACCAGAGGCAGTGGGCACAAACTGAAACTCAGGATGTTTTTTCTGAACATCAGGAAACATTTATTTTTACCTGTGAGGGTGACTGAAAACTGGCACATGCTGCCCAGGGAGACTGTGGGGTGTACCTCCTTAGAGCTATTCAGAAACCATCTAAATAGGGTCCTGGGCAACAGGCTTCAGGTGTTCCTGAAGGAACAAGTCCTCTGGACAAGGGAGTAATATCTCAAAGTGAAGTGAGAAATGCTCTTATTTTGTAGGACCAGGAACATCTTTGAAACTTCCCGGAACGAGCCAAGGTGGAGGCCCCAGCCCAGCTGTTAGGTATGTGATAGTTTATTTTTAAAAATATGACAAGTTAAAAATGAACAAATAAACTTCTGAAAATGAAATGCTTCATGTATAACTGTTTAAATTCTCTATCAATAAATACCGCTTGACATAAGGATAATGTACTTAACATCTTCAGGCCAGTAACTCAATCAGGAAGACCTATTACAGGATTTGTGAGACCCAGCACACAAAGTGGACGGCCAAGTACCATGGAGCAGGCGATCAGAACACCTCGAACAGCCCTCACAGCTCGTCCAATCACTAGTGCTTCTGGAGGATACATCAGGCCGGGCACGGTGAGTTGCTTGCCTCTGTTCCCAGGATGGAAGATTTCTTGGTCACAGTATCAGGCACACTGACACTGTAGTTTACTTAAAAGCTGCGTCTAAATCCAAGTTTGAAGGAGGCGAGTATTTTTAATTTTTTAAATTCTTTTCAAAATAGAGTTTGAAAATATAACTTCCTGTGCATTTGCTAGTCTGTTTATATTAAAAAATGTACATAAATTCACAAGTTCACCAGGATTCTTATAAATTCCAAATTCACGTGCTCCTTGAGACACATTTTTATTCATGGAAAGCCATGCAAAGACTGAGACATGTTTTCGCCATAAGTGTCTACGACAAAACAATTGCTAAGCACTCAGTGTTAACAGGAATAGACTTTACTAATTTTCCCATTCTATTGGCAAAATTAATAAACTCCAACCAGCGTGAATTGTATATACATATTAAAATCACAGTAATGGCAAAATGTGGCATCTTCTCACTATTGAGGTAAGAACTAATCTTCCTAAGTATTTCTTGAAGATTTTTTTTGGTTATGTATCCCAACTACCAAGCTCTACGTGCTTAGGCACTGTATGGAAATAGTGGAGAGAGACAGAGAAGAAAAAGTCCGTACTGCACAATAGAGCAGTAAATCTATAAATGTTTTGTTTGGAATTTTGGCATTTTTTTGTATATTAATACTATTTTGAAAATCTTCAGGGAAAGTGTAGGGATCTTCCCAATTAAAAAGCTTCTTTTTTTCCCCTCAGGCTTCAATGCTAACAAATCCAGATGGCCCTTTCATAAATCTGTCTCGACTGAATTTAACCAAATATGCTCAGAAACCCAAACTGGCAAAGGTATGTAACAATTTTAGTTAATGTTACGATATCTTTTTCTTGTTGTCTGGTGTCATTCTAATGTAACTGTACATGGGATTGGGGATAAAAACAATGATGAACAGTGGTTTAGATATTAACTTCAGAAAAATAGTGTGTTACTCACCTTTTGACAGTGTTTACCAGACTTGAAATTGAAGGTATGTCTAAAGAGGTTATGGTGAAAGTATAACCTAGGAAAAACATTCATATAGGAAAAAATATTCCACTAGTAAATAACTTGGAGCTGTGCATCTAGGAGTGATGAAGGGTAACTAAAAAAATAAGCCAGGAGCAAAAAAACTAGCAGAACCTTCCTTAATGTCTGGAAATGCAATGCTGTGTACAAGTAGATGGGAATCCTGGCATAAAAATGTTCACAATGTTTAGATTTTTTCCTTTGCTTTTATGGCATGAGTTAACACTTTTTATGTAAAAAGGTAACATTTTCTTGTTCAGAATACTTCTTCATTTTCAGTTAAGGTCATCTGATTAATGGTCAATGAAACTATCTGACAATAGAACAGGTTTTTGCAGGTTGTCTACCCAACTTTCAGATTTCAGCTCTGAGTAGCAGGGAGCTGAAAGTTGTGTGAAGATTTATCATTCTGTTGCCTTTCAGTTGAAATCTTTCTCCAACACAACCAGTTAGCTATATGGTTGAACATGTTTTCTGTGCATAGTGTGTTCATAAAAAACAACTGCTGGGCTGAGGCCAACAGCTTATTTTGCACAACATACCAACTAATTATCTCTAGGGAGCACAAGGTATCAAACACACTTTAGGGAGTAATATTTGGCTCTCAGCCTAAAGGTGAACAAACCAATATGAATTCAGTCTTTTTGAGAAACATAATGGTGAACACTGTTAAGAAAACTAGCAGTATCTGATAATGTGCTGGTGGAAATAGCTCTTCCAGTCCAAAATTTTGGTTAACAGTTTTTCATAAGCAGGCAGGAAATTCCTTTGCTTTTTAAGCCTGATCTAGACTGATGCAGGGCATTGCATTTCAGTGTGGTTTTCTAAGGAAATAAATCTTGTGTAATCGCACTATGTCCTTCGCCCACTGCTTGCATCACTGTCCCTTGGCCTCTTAACCAAACTAGGCAGAAAAATAGGTATCAAGTGTAGTAAGTTCTAGTCTGGTGAGGTAATGGAAGGCTTGCAGACTAACTTCTGAGGGCAGTTACAAATCAGTTCGTTATCAGTGCTGAAAAAATACTGCATGCTTTTTGTCCAGTTTTGTCCTTGCCGGCAATCAGCCAGCAGACACATTATTATAAATCCATTACAGTCTGGATTCTTCCAGACTTAATTTCTTACATTACAGGAATGTAAGAAACCTGGGAAGGATTAAACACAAGATGCATCCATAAAAACTAGGCTTAGTTCTTCTGCTTCAAGACAGCTAGCTTTTCATTGTGACTGCTAACTACATGTGGTTTAAGTAGGTAGCTTAGCTTTCAGAGGAAATATTCTCAACAACGGCTCGCAGGAATGAGAAACATACATATTTTTAACAATTTTGGGTTTTAATTAGCATTTTCTGTGGCAGATTTGTCTTCCTTCAGTTTCATATGGAAAGAAGCTTAAGCCAAAAAATGTAAATCAACAGTCATAGAAACATCCATCGGCAGCAAGTGTACTTGTCATTATTATAAAGCTAATACATTATGACATTAACATTTCACACAGAATGTTAGAACTAAGTTTAAATTTGGAGCTACATGGATTTGTAGCTTTTTTAAAACAAAATAGCATTAAGGCTAAAGCTAAAGCAGGAGGTGAGAATGCAGACTGCACTCTCTGTTAAGAATAATTGATTAAGGTTTTAAAACTTCTTGAGCTGTCATCTCTCCCAGTGCATAAAGATGATAAACCTTGTAGCTATTGAATTCACATAATTAGCCAGTCTATTAATGTTTGTTTATGAATACCTCCTACATACTTCTTCAGATGTGTTTGCAAAGTAGCCTCCCTGTATCTTTTTTGAAGTTAGATTATCTGTCTGAGGTTTTCCAATGTTTTGAAGTACACAGAAATGTGTCTTGTCTTTGACTAACATTAACCATGTTAAAGACTATCCCAGGAAACACCATAGAAGACATATAAGGTATTACCTGTCACCAGAGAAAGCCTCTGGTAAATCCCAATTAGCAACTCTTCTCTGGTATGAAACAGAAAGGTTTATCTTTTTTAGCTTGTGTATTTTTAATAGACTTATTAAGATAACTCTAGATATTTTTATCCAAGTGAATGTTCAGTCACTAAAATCCTTTTGAAGGTCAGAGTCTGTGCATAACAGCAGTAAATTCCTCATGCCAGCCATGCAAGAAAACATCTTTTTATTTACTTTAGATTTACACACTTTTACTGAATGCTTCTCAGTTATTGAACAGGAGGAGAAAATGTTCCACTAATTCTTTATTGTCTGTTCTTTTCTTATCTACCTATTCTAAGCTCTGTATAAATGTGTTACTATTTATAATTCTTTAATGTCTTTTAATCATCTGTTCAGAGTCTTTTCTAACCAAAACTAAAATAAATAGGTTGTGGTTTATTTTTCTCACAAGATATGGCAATTCATTAGTAATTCTCTAATTTCCTGAAGGTAAATATTTTAAGAATTTTGTCTAAGAAAATCTGGTAGAAGGGTCATGGAAGCCCTTAGGAGACTGAGATCTTGTTCTGTATTTCTTTCCTAATGGGGCAATATTTTCTCCTGGTTTTTTAGAATGAATTAAACGAATTTAGAAAAATGTTCTGTTCTTTTGAAGCAATTAAGACATGGGATTTGGATGCAGAAGAAGGTCAAGGTTCAACTCAATTGAACCTTGTGTTACTAGCACCCATAATACATTTTTAGGAACAGAGGCTTCCAGTTTCCATTTAGTTATCCAGTATCTTTCAATGTCATTTTATTCACTGAAAATGCCACCCCCATTACCTGATATGTACTCATTTAATATTCTAGTGCAGAACAGCTACAAGAGAGTATGACTTAATTAGCTTTATACAGGAGGAAATAAAGCTGCAGTTATTTTGCTGTGTAATTGTTGTGGGCTTATAAGCAGTTAACCACAGCACAGCTGATGAATGTGACTTCTTTAAGCTTTGGTATTATGATGGGGTGTTTGAGTTTCAGAAACACAATATTATTAGCATTTATTTATCAAACAATTTTTTTAAATAATTTTTTTTCCTTTACAGATCCCAAAACATTGTAGAACTTAATTTTTTTTTCTCTGAAGGCAAAGTTTGCTCAGTTTACGTTCTTAATAAACCTGTGTTTAATTTAAGTAGGTTTAGCACTATGTAAACATCTGAGTGTCTATTGCAAAAAAGCTTTTTTTAGATGCCGGTTGATTTTACAGTTAAAAAGTCATTAAAATGGTACCAGATTCTCAAATATATATTCACTTTCAGGTTATAGCTGCCTTTTTTGTTCTAAAGTGATGCTAAGCACCAAAGATAAGAGGCAATTCCACTAATCTTTTGCAACAAATTAGGAATTCAGATACTTTTCTGTGATGACAATGTAGCACGTCTATAGTTTTTGTCTATTGGAGTCTTAAATAAATATAAGTGTTAGCATTTGTTTTCTGTGGATGTGATTGTTTTCCCAAAGAATTAATTTCTGCTTAGCATAATCAAGATTATGTATTCCTCTAAGAGAATATTATCAATTTTTCTCTTCAAATATGACAATGTTTTAAATATTCTTCTGGCAGGCATTGTTTGAATATATCTTTCACCATGAAAATGACGTAAAAAATGTAAGTAGCTCACATGTTCCTTTTTCAGATTTTATTACGTATGATTCAGTTATTTCTGCCAGTATTCTGCTAAACTAAGGATCCAAGCAGAACATCACAAATAAAGAAGTGAAGCATTAATAGTTGTTTAAGAGGGAGAAATCCTTTCTTACAGGGGTGATAGTCAGAAATGATAATTGGCAAATACCAAGATATGGATTGCTATCTTTTTGAGAAGCAAAACATTCTAATTCTTAACACTGGGTCCCTCAGCTATTGATATGACAAGGTCTCTGAATCTAATGGATTCATGTTAACAGAATTTATTGGAGCCTAAGTGGTAGCTGAACTGCCAAGAAAGTTCAGTGTCCTGAGGCTTGAGTATAAGTTACAAAAGAATGTCCATTAACAGAGTAAGGTGAAAATACCTGACAAAACAGATATTATTGAACATCACTTGACATCCTATACTCCTGAGATGATTGCTTATGCATTTGGGTGAAGAGAAAGAAAATGTATTTGGTGAAACGACATGAAAATAAGATATTTAATAATATTTATTTTTCAAATGTTTTCCTAATCACAGTTTCTCTCTTAACCTATCCAAAATTTGTTACTTCTCTGAATGGGAAAGATTAAGTTTGGATACATATTGTTTAAGCTTTCAGAAAGAGATAAATGTTGCAGAGGGTTTTTTTGCCAGTTCACTCATGGAAAGAATCTCTTTATGGCATTAATTAAGTGTCAATATATTTCATTTCTCTGTTAGATATGTGCACCCAGTTGAAATGGAATCAAAATGTTCAAGTTTGTTTGAAAGTTTATGTAAATAATGCATAGTTGACCAAACAGTTATTGGACTTTCTGCAACACTACTAGCTGGTGTGCAATTAGATCTGGAGTTAAACTCTCCAGTTAATCAGTAACACACACCAAAATTTTTTGCTGTTGTTGATATAGCGCCTTATAATTTCAAAATGTACTGCTATGTGAAGCTTTTTAATCTAGTATCAAATGATTATAGTTGTACACTGTCAATTTATTGCATAGCATTCTTTTAAGAGGATTGAATTGTAATGCACTGTTAATCCAAAATATCATTGAAACTGCAAATGCAAGTGTCAGAAATGTCAGAGAGAAATAGAAATTAACACTTATATATTTATATATAATTTTAGAATTAACATTTATATATCCAATACTGAATATGAAGGAAGTGCCTTGGTTTCAGCCCACTAGTAACTAAAAATGGATGTTTGTTACTGAAAGTCCGGTTCACTAAGAATAAAAGGGTCACTTGATATGATGCTACACATGCCTACACTTTAAGGACATGCAGGATCTGGATGCCAGACATAGATTCATGTAATGCAAGTAATTTCCCAAGAACTCCAGAAAAAAATTGGAAGAGGTTTTTGTACTGTACTCCGTGTGTTTTAAAATCCTTGCTGAGAATCCCAAATCATTGTCTTGCAGGAAAATTTCTGTCTGTATTTTTTATCTACCTGAGCTGTTTGAATAAATACTTGTAAGAAAGTGGTGTCAGCTTAATCACCACCATTTACTGTGTAATGAGAGAGAGATCGGTATTTGGTTAATGATTGCATTTTCTTGGAAAAAAATATTGTTGTGGATTGAATTCACACATCACAGAATGAGGTGTCTTTATCATGCAATGTATATCTCCGAAGAGACGTTTTTTAGCTGTTCAGTTTGCTTTCTCTCATTTGCTTTCACTGACTCTTTTCTTATGTGCTTTCTACACCATTTGCAATATAACTCCGTTCTCCCAACGGTTCTCTCTTCCTTTTGAACCTGATCTGCATTAATTTTTCTTTAAAAAAAAGAAACACCTTAATGCCTGCTAAAATGTGGCTGCATCACTGTTCATTCACCTCTCCTAGCAAAGGCTTTTCACAAATTCAGTGTCTTGCATCTCCCTGAAAAGAATTTGGTCACTTAAGGTTCATCAGAGAAACAGCAGATACGTTAACTTTTAAAAGTTGATCTGGTTCTTGCTTGATCACTTCTTAGAGTGTTCACTGACATCTCTTACATCTCTGTATTTCCTGCTGCTGTGTGATGATGGATATTCTTAAAACCCAGCACTTTTCAATGTGTGATGAGATGAAAGAACTTGAAAGGCTTGGAAGCCTGGGAAATTCACTTAAGTTGGAAAATTCTTTACTTTGGGCTTTCTACATGGATAGAATACCACTTTCTGCAGTTTTGCAAATAAAACAAAGCAGTAGTGACAGTATTCTTTCTTTGTCACTATGAACTGGAACAGTCTGTACTGTTCTCATTTGCATTATTATTTGAGAAACAAAAGCAGTTTTATTATTTATCTTCTGTTTCATATTCAGCCAGTATATAGAAAGAAAAAAAAAAAGGACTCAGCAATTTCAGTTGAGAAATGCCATTAATCAGTGTGCATTCAACTGGACAAATAGTATGAGGAAATTGGTTCAAATTCAAACTAAATATATCTGTAATCTATCAGTTATCAGAAACGTGGGGATGCAAGAACAGAGAAGCACTGAGCTTTTCAGCATTTGAAAATATATTCAAAAGTCTTTTGTCTTATGTAATGAAAAATTAAACACTTGTCTGAAGAAAATACTATTTCTGTATCCATTATAGTTCTTGACTTGTTTCCTTTTGAACACATATACTTAATAACTGACTTTCTGTACTCCTTGAGCTATTTCTAAAAGCCATTTAATGGGCTAAATGCTGTAAGCACAGGGCAGCTTCAAAGACTTGTCCAGAAATAGTTCTGCTGCTGCTTTCTTTGGTAGACTATGACATTGGATTTTGCCATTATTCACAGGTGGGTAATGATGACAAAACACTTTGTCCTGAGGAAGCACAAAGATTGTACAATATATACTTGTGGCCAGAAGTCACGACCTCTCATTTTTCCTTAGTTCTCAATACTTTGTACTTTATACTCTCTGATAGAAATCTTTTAAAAATGCACTATGTTACATCTACAAAATATAGAAATACAGAAGACTCTCACCAAAATAAATTGTGCTAAATTGACTATGGCTAATGTCATTTCCTCAGCCATCATATAGACTATCTGGTGTTGATTTATCTACAAATAAGACTTTAGTCAGTAATTGTTGCTGGGAAAATTACTGCCATTCAACAGCACATGAAAGAAGTAGCAGATGCTCACTGTTGTTTCCCTCTATCTAATTTCTAGGTGCATACAATCCTCTGTATGAAATTAGTGTTTCAAACAACTGTACATTTACCAATTTAATTTTGCAATATAATAGTAAATTACCAAAACCCTCCAGGCTGTTTTATACTGCATTACAGCTGGTAGATAGTCTTGGTTGTTAGTTTGGAAGTCTTAGTTATAATATAGTTTAGCTAAGGAAAGTTGTGGTAAAAAAGGAAACTCAGAATCATGCTAAATACAATTAAAGAATCTGCATTAATTTTCATTCCTTAAGAAAATCTTTCTTTTAAAAAAGAAACAGAAAATCCACCAAGTATCATTTTTTTAAGATTTAAATTTGCATAAACATAAGCAAGAGTAAAATAAATTTGTTTTGAAAAGCTTCCCAGGGTTAAGACTGTTGCTGAAATGGACTCTGGATTCTTGAGTGTGCTAAGTGCTCTAGACAGTAACAACTTCAGCTCATCAGTATGTCTAGATGATGAGTTATATCCTAAGGTTTTTTAAAACTTTCAGAACAAGCTATGTAGGTTTTACTAGTATATGTATTACAATCACAAATCCTCAAGAGGACCTATCAGTATCTGCCAATTCCAAATCCATCCTGTTTTTCCCTTTCAGTCATTAATATGACTACACCAACGCCCAGCAATGCACAGGAGTGCAGACAGAAAAATCACTACTGCACTTACAGATTGGTTTTAAATTCACATGTTGTGCAGATTGGACATTGATTTGTTCCCAAACTGTACACTTAACCCAAAGTTTGCAGCAAACTGAAATTTAAATATGCTAGCAGTTGGTATTGACATGGCAAGTTGAAAGCTTTTACTTTTTTAAAAGACTATTTTCATCCATTTACTAACATTTCAAGGGCCACATTGTCAAAAGATTTTTTTTGCAATACCAGCAGAAATTTTTAACTATTAGCATGCACGAAGCCTATTCAAGCAAATACTTTTTAGAAATATTTCTAACTTTGGTAGTATTTTTGATTAAAGTTATTGTAATCGTTTGCAAAGTGTCAGAAACAGGATGTTCTTATTCCTTTCCTTTTTCATGAATTGGAAAATATAAAAACATCATTGAATTTCATAACCTGACTTCAAAATGAAGTCCTGCTGTGTTTCTTGATGTTTGTAGAAGGTCCCAGGAAGAGTTCAGGATCTGCACTGACAGATAAACTGCTGATGTTACTGTCTACTAAGCCTGAAGCAGTCCTAGTTCCCATTTTCCAATCACAGCCAAAATTGTTAGCCTTGCATAAAATAGTTATCAGAAGGAATTAGGATACCAGAAAGAAACCTGAATGTGTAGCTACAGAAGTGATCATTTTCTGAAACTCAGTCCTCATTCTTCCCTTGCCATCAGAGAATTCTGAGGAAAGCTCTTTGGAGCATGGTATTTGCAGTATGATCCTTACTCATCTGAAGTGGCTGCTCCTGCTGCTTTAGAAGCAGGTGTGGTATTTGACAGTCACCCGCGTTGTCTATACATTTGTAAATGCAACAAAAGTAACCAGTGTTTCAATATCAGCTCTTTTCACAGATTTTCCAGTACTGGGACAAAATACATACCTTCATATGAAAAGACAAATCTGTCTGGAAGGGTATTAGACAATTTCTGCCTTGAAGCAAACTTATTCCTCAGTATAGTTGTAGCATCCAAAGGCCCTGTTGGGCAATTTGCAAAGACAGTAAGAAAGTAAGGGCAGCCAAGATAAGAGCTGCCATCTAAGGCTGTCAAGGATTCCACCTAACTTGAAGAAACAGTGAATTCAAAGTTGTAGGTTTACCTTAGTTTTCTCTCTCCTGTCACAGAGGCAGGGAATGACAGCTGTCTCTTTCTCTTAGGGACAGCACTGATGCAGCTACTTATCCTCAATTGCTACTGAAAAAACAAATTATTCTTTCCCACAAAGCCAAAAGAGAGCAACTTGTCTAAATTGTCATAGCTCCACTCACTTCTCTTCATTATGTCAGATCTAAACCCATTGACTACTTGCAGCCTTGTTTTGCTAGCAGAAAGAACAGGGATGCAGTGTAGGCGTAGATGTCACTAAATTGGGCCCTTACAGCACTTCAATATTCAGATTAATTTTTCCTGGAATTATTTCTTTCTCTGCTACTGAGTGACTGGTGCACAGAACTTTTACATATTGTTCCCAGTAGATAACTTGTTTCTGATTTCTGTGGTCTGCAAAATGTTTACCAAAAAAAGCAGGCAAGAAATGTTGATTCTTTGTTATAAAAACACTATGTTAAAACTTTTTACCCTCCTTCTGATGATATCCTGAAAATATAACAAACATAACATGGCTTTGATATGTTCTGAGACAAAATGAAATTAAAAAAAAAAAGAAAAAAAAACAAGAAAAAAAACCCCCAAAAACCCCGAAACCAAAACCAAAACAAACAAACAAACAAAAAACCACAAGTGCTTCTGTGGTAGGTTGTGGTACAGAAAAGACATATATTTATTTTAACAGAGGTGTTGAAATTTTAGCTAAAACTTAAAAGGCCATACATTCTGGCTGTGGTGGCTGATCAGAGCACGTTGATTCATTTACCTACTTTTTCATTATACCAGACAAAAAAGATTTTAGATCTCCACCATCTTCAATAGATATTTATTTCTTAGAATATTTCTCTGGTTTTGCTGTAATAAAATTGTTTACATTATAGACTTTTTAAAGGAAGAAATATTTCTTAGTGTACACATTTGAGGGTTTCCAGAAGTGATGGCAACCTGATATTAGCAATGAGATGAAAATTTCTACAGTATTTCAAACTCACTAAACTTATTTCTTTATTTCAGTTGATTTTTACTTGGTTTTAACAGCTTTACTGAAAAAAGGATGGGAGGCTTGGAGAAAGTATTTGTACTTGCACAAATAGTTGGTATATTCTGAAGCGGCACTGCAGGAGTCTGATCAAATTAATTTTCTCTTTGATTTAGAAGAAGCTGTTTGGATTGCTTATTTTTATACAGACAAATAATCCTTTCATCTATTTTATGCACTGAACTATAAAAGTAATAAACAAAAACCATCTCAAGTTAACTGGACTTTTGTTCAAAATTTCCTCTTTCAAAAATCTTTACTGTGTTTTCTGTATTTTCTTTGTGTAAACATTAATTTTAAGATGATGGGTTTGTTTTGGAAGGCTCTAGATTTGGCAGCCCTTGCCACTGAGCACGCACAATTCAAGGACTGGTGGTGGAAAGTCCAAATTGGAAAGTGCTACTATAGGTAAGCCATTGTTCATTTCTTCTGTGGTGAGTGATTGTGAGTGCAGGACCTGTACTGCTGGGTGTGTTGGGCAATGCTGAACAGTGAGAAATAGCTCAGAAGGTGCTTTTTGTTGGAGAGTGCTGTGCTTACTGTTAAATTCCTTTAATGTACAAGGAGACCACTGCTTGAGATAAAGGTATCCATATTGACTAACTGAATTAGTTGCAATTTTGCCTTTGTTAGTGGATTTTAAAGTAATTATTTGAAAAGTCAGTCAATGCAAAGAACTATTGTTAAAACAGACCACATAATATAAATATTACAGTATTAGTTTAAGAAATAACCTGTCAATGAGGGCTTCAGATTGATGAAATAATGCAGAATTAAATATTCATGTTAGACATTTTCTGCCAGAATTACATTGCCCAAGAAGTATCAGTTAAAAATATGCTGAGGCCTCAGACTGCCACCCCATACACAAGCATCAAATCAGAGTAGGATAATGAGAAATATTAGCAATTCTTAAAACAACTACCTGGCCTTTCCTTCTTCCTGGGCTCAACTTCACTCCCTATTTTCTCTCCGTCCTCCCTTCCCAGCAATACCGGGGGACAGGGGATGGAGGTTGCAGTCAGTTTGTCTCTGCTGCTCCTTCCTCCTCAGGGGGAAGACTCCTCACACTCTTCCCTTGCCTCCAGCATGAGTCCCCCCCAGTGTCACAAGTCCTGCTAGTAGACCTTCTCCCGTGTGGACTCATCTCTCCACAGGGCTCCAGTTCTTGCCAGGAGTATGTTCCAGCATGGGCATCCCACAGGGTCACAGTGCCCTTCGGGCATCCACCTGCTCCAGCATGGTTTCCTTCACAGGCTGCAGGTGGATCTCTGCGTCCTCCTAGTTCTCCATGGGCTGCGCGGGCGCAGCTGCCTCACCATGGTCTTCACCACGGGCTGCAGAGGAATTTCTGGAGCATGTTCTCCTGCTCCTTCTGGACTGACTTGGTGTCTGCAGAGCTCTTCTCAAATTCTTACTCCTCTCTCTGCCTGCCATTGTGCTGTTTTTTCATCCTTCTTAAATGTATTATCCCTGCATGTTACATTATTCCTGTGCTGATTATGGAGATGCTACCACCATGATGGGTGGGCTCAGCCTTGCCCAGCCGTGAGTCCATCTTGGAGCCCTGTGGATTTGGCTCTGTCACACACTGGAGATGTCAGCTTCTTGCAGAAGCCATTCCTGAATCCTCCAGCTACCAAAACCTTCTCAAGCAAACCCAATACATGAGCTTAGAGATCACTCATTACTTTCAGGATTTTATGAACCATGTTCTAGAGACTAATGCATCCAAGCAGGTACATGGACTTCCAGGATCCCAAAATGTCTTATGTCCCCATTGGCTGTGTTTCTTTGTTTTAGCTGGCTTGTTCTGTTTGTGTTTTGCGTTTCTTCAGCATGTATATACTCTTTGGCTGAGGGAAACAAAAGGCAATTTGTATATTACAAAGTGTACCATTTTCTGTTGTTGAAATTGCACAGTCCTCTTAATTTGTAGTTATGTAGCTTTTATCGATTAGTGCAAAACATTTGACTGTAGTTATGCAAAATAAATGCCTTTGAGATGAAATAGACTTCTGTTGATGATGTTCATTCACTGTGGAGATTATCTGTGTGATCTTTGCCATGGGTGAGGAAGTTCTGGTCTGAAACATTTTGTGTAGAGTTGAGACATTAATTGCTCATTTTCTTCTGTCTGTTCTAAGAGCAGGAGGAATTCCTATAAATATGAGTACATTATTATTCACCATTCAGCCATTCCAGAAGGCTGCATGTGTAAGAAAGGGACAAATTTAATGGATTTATCTTTTTTATTGTTTTAAGTGATTGTTTTGTTATCTTTGTATGACGACATGTTTTTTGTTCCCATTCCCACAAATATGTGTCATAAAGTGTGCTTTCAGACAGTTTGTTTGATTTAGTTGGAACTGGTTCATTATTTAATAAGCTTTTAAAAAATACTAAAAAAAATAAACAAGTACCTTCTATATGTATCTGTTGTCTCTTTAGGTTGGGATTATATCGTGAAGCTGAAAAACAATTTAAGTCAGCCCTTAAGCAGCAGGACATGGTTGATACGATCTTGTATTTGGCAAAAGTAAGTTGTAGATACATCATTATGTTTAAAAGTGTATAGCCTCCATGCCTGAGGCAATACATGCTAACAGTTGCAATGGAAGTCGATAGTTTATGAAATTATTTTAGAGCTCCCAGATTTCACAAACAAGATTTTAAAAAATCTCCTATGTTACTGGATTCGCTGTTCTAAATTCCAATGAGGATTATGTAGCTAAAAAAATTATTGGAGTTCCAGTATGAAGAACAATGTGGCTATATATGGTCTCCTAGGAAACAAATGCAATAAATCTGTAAATAAAGAGCAAAGCTCAAAATCCTAGTTTTGCAAGCAAAATCAAAACAAAGTGAGCTTAAAGGAAGCAATCAGAGACCTTGAAACAGGGAATGTTCAGTCAAAGGTATTAAAAGCTTTTAAAGAAGTGGCACAGCTGAGTCTCAGAACAGGATACACATTAGATTCTAAACATTTTCTAAGACATTCAAGAAAAGACGGCCTGTGAGAAACTAAAGCTGTATTTTTCTTCATCGTGTCCTAGAAGGAGATGAAACCAGTTGCTCTTTATCAGTCCCCTTAAGCCAGCTGTCACAGGCCTGTCCAAAAGTCATCACTGCTAGTAGATAATTCAGACATTCATATGCGCTTTACATTTCTTTACTAATTTATGTTTTATATTTAAATGATCATCATTGCTATCTAGAGACATATCTTCAATACTGTGTTCGAGGTTCATTGAAGCTTATTAATTTTCCTGTCTCTATCACAAGTCATTCTACAACATACATAGGATCACAAAATGGTTTGGGTTGGAAGGGATGCCAAAGATCATGCAGTTCCTATCCCCCTCCCTCCCCTCACTGCACCCCCATGGACAGGATGCCATCCACCAGACCAGGTTGCTCAGGGCCCCATCCAGCCTGGCCTTGAACACTGTCAGGGATGGGGCATCCCCAGCTCCTCTGGGCAGCCTATGCCAGTTCCTCACCGCCCTCGTAGTGAATGATGTCTTCCTACTCTCTAATATAAACATACCGTCTTTCAGGTCAAAGCCATTCCGCCCTGTCCTGTCACTACATGTCCCTCTTCCGCCTTCTTGTAGGACCCTGTCAGGTACTGGAAGGCTGCAGTTAGGTGACCTCACATCCCTCTGTTCTCCAGGCTGACTCAACTCCCTCAGCCATTTCTCCCAGGAGAGGTGTTTCATCCCTCTAATAATCTTGCTGGCCCTTCTCTGGACTAACTCCATAAACTACACAGAATCATTAAATTGGCAGAGTAATTGGATTAACAAACAGTGATTCATTGCAGGAGATTTGCATCCCCCTACATCAGTACTAGCTCGAACGTCCACCTCCCACTCTATGGACCAGCTTGCTCAAGTATAGAACATTGCAGAGCATGATTTAGTGACTGTCAGTGGACAGGCAATGGAGTAAGGCATTGAGATATGGCTCAATTTAACAGAACTGAAAAAATCAGGCTTAAGCAGCCATTAAAAAATAAGATTGCATAAAGTTCTGTGGAAATATACAGATACTACGATACTAGTTAGTTTTACTTATATTCATTATTGCACCAGCTATCTGGGTTTTTAATAATATTTTCTTGAAAGCAATCTCTCCCTTGATATGTAGTTTACAAAAATATGAAAGACCAAAAGAAAAAAATAAGTAGGAGTCTTTAAGGAGTCAGGACTTGCTGTGAAGTTGCAAAGTATTTCATGACCTAGAAGACCTAGAAATGTGATATTTTTACAAGAGATATGCGAGAGACCGAAAAGAGAATGGAGCTATTCTGCTTTTAGTATGTAAACCATAATTACTATAGCTGTTGTACTTTTAAAAAGCAGGTCTACCCAAAGCCACTGCAAGTAGATGGAAATTGCCTCATCTGTTTATTAATTTTTTTTGCCACTTATTTAGAGAGCACATTATCTACAGAGATGTTGGACAGTGTGATATCACACTGGATATGGGAATTACGTAGTAGAGTACTGTGGCTGTGTGGTCTTACCATCTCTAGTGAGTGGATCTTTGGAGTCAACCTCTAGATAAGGTGAAACACTATCTGAGCGCCATTATCAGGGAGATTATTCAGTTTGCATCTTGACAATATCCATGCATGATTGGCGTGCTGGAAATCCCAACATGCCTTGCTGTTGGGATCTGAAAACCTCTAGATAAGGCAATAGAGCAGATTTAAGTCATTAATGCTCAGAAAACATACTTCATAAACAAAGATAAAGATATAAAAAGAGGGCAGATCTAGGGGAGTTTCACACTGTCCATTTTTTGAATTGGATGTATCATTCATGGTTAATGATGTAATTAGTGCAGTTCTAATCTACTAAGTACCATGCCCTCCAAACCCTTGCTCTTTTATAGATTTTCACAAGAAGGCGCCTTAGTTTCTAGCTTAATACAGGAAATGTAAGTGACATTAGCAGAACAAGTGTAAGAAATGGCTGTATTTTTTCATTTTGACAATGACCAACTTGGAATGGCAGTCCCTTACTTGGAAGACACAGTTGTCAGCTCTTTGACAATTAAGAATGTCATTGAGTGATCATAGAAAAGAATTTTTTGCAAATGTCTACAGCAGTATATATCTATGGGATTGCCATGTACAGTTGTGATTGTTGGCAGTTGTTGCAGTAGGACACGAAATAGATTGACTCCATATAGTTGTCAGAAGAGAAAGAAAGCTTTATTTACAATTTTAACATTTTCTTTTATAACATGCTGCGCTAAAAAGGTCTATTATTGGTCCATTGGACTGACACTTTATTGGTTAATAGGAAACAACACCTGGGGACAGTTGTTATGGGAAAGGGAACACTGTTTACTTAATGTGTTTGGAGAAACGGAGAGAGATGTTTTGAAAAGAAAAGGAAACTGTTGACAGCTTTCCCTCGGGAAAGGAGCTAGCAGTGATTAGCAAGCTAAAATTCTCCCAGGCTCAGAAATATTGAGCCCACAGGCAGTCAGAAGTCCATGAAGTTCAAGAGCAAAAGCAAATCATGATTGCAGGTTTCTCAGGTGTTCAGTTAACACTGATATTTGTCTTACGTTTCATTACAAAAAGGTCATATCAGGATACCAGTCACAGATTCTTTCTCTTTTTTAGTAGTATCAAATATTGGCACTGATTGGTGTATTATTCCTCCAACAAAATCCTTTTCCACTTGGTGGGAGATGGATAAATGATTCTAGCCATTTAGTTTGCCAAAGCATATGGTTTTTCCCTTTGCCGTAGCAGGAGGGCTTTACAATTGTACTCTCAGACAGCTGCTGAGGTGGTCCCTATCAACACTGGACATACTGGATGTCCAGTTCTCACACAATTATCCACATTGCACATTTTCATAATCAACACAGAAGCCAAAATCACAGCCCTCTTTCCATAGGATTTTATTGTTTGTGACAGGGGAGGTTGGTTGAGCAGGAAGGAAACTTGAAAGTGTTACTGCTCTGTGCAGTGCAGTCTTATTTGACTAAGTGGAATATTTTGGTATTCCATCACTATCAACTTGTAGTTCTTTCAAGCCTAAACAAGGTTTTTGAAAATACATTAAACAGGGAAATATTCAAGGTGATACCTTCACCTCAGTGTCAAAGTATGTTATATATGATAATAAATAACAAGGTATTTTAAATTGTTAATATTCAAATTAATTATTTATAGATGGTATGAGGTAAATTTAATTACCTTAAGTAGCCTATTTTATCTTCATTACACAGATTTATTTGGTATTCACTCCATTATTTTCCCAGTATTATTCATCATCTCAGCTAATGGTTTCCTGCATGAATGGAGGTGTCATCCCTTTTATTTATCTCCCTGGTTAAACAGAAGAACATGTATAAAAGTCAGACATTTAACATCTATATGCTCTTTTTACTTGCTTAGGTGTATTTACGCTTGGATCAGCCTGTAACAGCTTTGAACCTTTTCAAGCAAGGGTTGGAGCGATTTCCTGGAGAAGTGACTCTTATTTGTGGAATTGCCAGAATCTATGAGGTATGCACCCACTATTCAATACTTACAGTGGCCAAATTTAGCTGCTTGAGCAAGAAAAAAGAGTCAATAGTTGAATATAACTGTCAGGTCATCAAAAACCAACTGTGCTGATTTTCAGTGTCACTAATGCAGAACAGGTAACTTTCCACAAAGGTAAACAAGGTAATGTCAGGGGACCCCTGCTGGCTTGATTAGTCAAACCAGTGAGATCCCGTTTGCCTTCGGCTTGCAGAAGCATTTTGTCCTTGCTAGTTCATATATATTTCATCATACTAAAACTGCTCAAGTCACCAACTAGCAAAATTAAACAGCAAATAGTTTGTCTGTGTTGTTTTTAGCACTATGTGTTACCATTAGTTTCTTAACACTCTGAGAACAGTTAGGCTTGAATGTTTCTTAGTTAGGAAGTAAATGTTGTTTTCAGTTGGATTAGTTATAAAATAGTTTCATTTTAGCATGGTAACCTTGTATTTTGTATTTTAAAATTTATATTTTTATGTCAAACAGTGGACTTCATATTGGTTTTCACTGAAAGTCGGTAATGTGCTATTCCAGAAAAAATGTTCAAAACAAAGTAATGAATTTTTTTGTCTATATTCATGCTTGGCATTCTATCCTGTTCTCATCATTCTCATCTAACCCCTAAGCTTTAATCCATTTTCATATTAAATCCTTTTTGTCCTTCAGCAAGAAGAAAACAGCTGCATATTTTTTGGAGGCTTTCTTTCTGAATTGTTGAATAGTTTTTAATATGAATATTATTTTGCAGAACCATACATAACATTGCATAACCCTTTAATGAATTACTAAAGAGCAGCATATATTTGATAGGATCTAGTTTTGCACTGACACTTGAGTGCAGGATTATAGCTTCATTAGCAAAGATTTGTACTGCAACACAGGGCTGCTTTTATTAGACTCACGAGTGGAACATATGTATCAGGCATCTTAATCAGAGCTTTTCTTCTCAGGCACTAACTTTTGAGAGTATGAAGAGTTGTAGAGCATTTTTGGTTTTCAAAAAAGGAGCATAATTTTTAAAGGGACAGCTTTATTCCTATTTCCTTTAATCACTATAAATCCTTTTTTTTTCTTTTGGTAGCTAAATACACTGCTGAAGTTATATAAAGGCTTATTCTTTAGTTATGTTGGGAGCACATTGTATCTACAGCACACAGATAGAAATTATTCCTATATAAACACAGAAGTGAGTTTGATCTTTTAAATTTTTTTTTCATATATAAAACAGGGTTCTCAGGGCCTTGCACCCCTTAGAAACACTGCGCTGTCATTTAGAGCAGTGAGTTTACCCTAATTCATCTTCCCAGTAGCACACATTCAAGCATAGATTTATATACAATACAGTTCTCTTAACTGTTATATCCTAGGTACAAGTTTTGGTAAATTCATGATTCCTGTTTTCAAAGGTACATAATAGATTTTCATATGCAATTATATTATCGTTTGTGTTCAGAGAACTAATGAATTGATTTTAAAAGCACTGGAAATAGTTGGGACATTGTCTGGGGAAATCATTCTGTTCTGTGTTACCATGCTGGGAAGCTGCACAGTTCTGGGTATTGCAAGGCATTGTGCAAGAAGGGGCAGATGTCTATTGCCCGTGGTGCTGCTCCAGCACGGGTCCCCCACGGCGTCATAAGTCCTGTCAGTGAACCTGCTCCAGGGTGGGCTCCTCTCCTCATGGGGCCACGGGTCCTGCCAGGAACCTGCTCCTGCACAGACTTCCCACAGGGTCACAGTAGGGTCACCTGCTCCTGCATGGGGCTCCTCCACAGGCTGCAGGTGGGTCTCTGCTCCCCTGCTGACCTCCGTGGCTGCAGGGGCGCAGCTGCCTCACCATGGGCTGCCCCACGGGCTGCAGGGGAATCTCAGCTCTGGCGCCTGGAGCACCTCCTGCCCCTCCTTCTGCACTGACCTTGGTGTCTGCAGAGCTGTTCCTATCACATATTCTTACTCCTCACTTCCTGGCTACAATTAAATCTGTGCAATAACTTTTTTTTCCTTTTTAAATATGTTATATATTATCACAGAGATGTAACTACCTTCTGTGATGAGCTCAGCCTTGAGGCCAATGGTGGGTCCATCCCAGAACCGCTGGCATTGGCTCTGTTGAATGTGGAGGAAGCTTTGGCAGCTTCTCACAGAAGCCACCCCTGTAGCCCGCCCTTCAACTTCCAATCTCAATACAACAGGCTGCCTCTTCTTCTAAAAAATAAAAACCAAATAAATCTCTTTTCATTGCTATGGCTTAATGTCNACCTGCTCCTGCACAGACTTCCCACAGGGTCACAGTAGGGTCACCTGCTCCTGCATGGGGCTCCTCCACAGGCTGCAGGTGGGTCTCTGCTCCCCCGCTGACCTCCGTGGCTGCAGGGGCGCAGCTGCCTCACCATGGGCTGCCCCACGGGCTGCAGGGGA
>WBMY01011136.1:52784-118714 GCA_013397315.1 Donacobius atricapilla
CTGGGGAGTCTTGAAGTTTCTGTGTCCCTGCAGGAAAGGCTTGTACAGTTCATGGCTGTTGCCATCAGTTCTATCCTTCTTCTTGCCATCCTTCTTGCTGGGATGTTTCTAAGGGATGAATCCAATCAAAAGGTCATAATGTAGGATTAGGTTATTAAAGCAATTTGATTCTTCTGCTAGATGTTATAGACACAGCTGTTATAGCCATAAAACTGTGGCTGAAATTAATCACAATTCACACTTGAGGGTTGTGGATGATTTTGGCTGCAAAAAACCACTTCAGAGGTTGTGCAGGACAGAGGCAGTTTTCCATTAGGTGCCAGTTCAGTCAGTGTATGACTGGATAATGATCCAGTTTTGTTATTGCTAGTGCTCGCGGGTTTTTTCTTTGATTGCTTCCTGTCTTTGTAGGCTAGAGGGAGAGATTTTTGGGTCAATCAGTCTTACCTCTGGTATGACATAAGCTTTTTAAGCCAGGAGCTTCTTCTAATGAACTTACTTTGTACTTAAGTAGCAATTACCTGGTGGAGCAGCCTCAAGTTTTGTGAAAGGTTTTGTATTTAGTCGCTCTCACTACCTACCACACTTGTCTTCTTTCTAATGGATGCATTCAAGCTTATTCATGTCTTTCCAGGCTTAATCCACCCTCAACCAGTGGGTACTCAGAGTGGGCCACAGATTAGTACTGTCCAACCATCACAAGGAACAAGAGAGCAGATGGCAAGTGTAGAATGCAAAATGACCCTTTCTCTGCAAATGAAAACAAAATTAAGTTTCTCTTTGTGCTTTAGAAGATGAATAAAGCAAAAGCAAAGAGAATTTGACATTCAAGTCATTTACAGACTTGTATCTCCAGTCACTCTCCAGTAGCATTAGAATTCCTGTGCTCATAAGAATGTGTAACTAGTTTCCCTGAATAGCAAAGTTTTTAGAGTTAATGAGGGCTCAGAAGCTGCAAATGCTCAGAAGCATTTGTAAGCAGGTTAAATCTGGAAGATATGCCATGAAAGCAATTTTTGTTGCAAAATTATCAAGTATACATAGCCTGAATTATGCTGAGTAACTGAAGGAGTACTGTACAAGTACTATATGTACTTTTGTTCTGTTGATTACTTACAGCAATTGCTTAGTGCACCGCCTTCTTGGGTTTAATTTACTAAAAGGTCATAAAGATTTAGTTGAAAAAGATTTCCTATTCAGGTACTAAATCTGAATAAAATATGTAAAAAAAAAATCAAGTCAATGAGTTCATTGAAAAAACTTCCCAACACATAGTGCAGTATGTTAATTGTGTATAAGAATATATCAGCCCATAAAAAATGTGAGAGTTTCCCCCCATTTCCTGCTTGCTTTTTGACAGGTATTTCCAGTGAAACCAATTATAGTGTGACAAAGATAAGTCTTGAAGCTATTAGAAATGAGACACAGGAAGAAACAGCAGGATGCAAACCTTGATCAGCACTGTGGAAAAGGTGAAGTCATTAAGAGCCAGGAAGCTTGTTTCCAGCAAGGAGACCACCCCAACAGTTTCATCTAATTTTCAGCTTATTCAGTTTACATAACCATAAAGTAATTGCCAAGATTCTACATTTTAGCTTTGGTATCATTTTATACTACTATTTTTCTAAGTCTATATACTTTAATGGAGCACCTTTAAAGCTATTACACATGTTAACTAATTATCCTTTCCAGCAATAAATTTAGATCATGCTAACCTAGGGTCATCCATCAAGAGACTAGAATAATGGTACATGAGATACCACCCAAAATACAGTTTAAAAGCAGCCCTGGACTATTTTTATTCCTGAGAATTGCCATATGACAACAGTTTAGGGTTCAGATAAAACCACAGTGTTTTAAAGTATATGTGTTTTTTGAATCAGGAGAACAAAAACAAATGCACATATCTGTCCTAGTTTTCAAGGATGTAATTGTTAGTTCCTCCAGAGATACTGATGGGGGAGGCCCAGTAGAAAAAGCTTTGAAAGCCCCTGACTTCTGCCTGCAGTCCTGCAATGTCTGATGGATAGGCCTAACATACTATCATTACTAAGCATTCATTTGTTAAGGTATTAAATGGTAGCTACTTGAATGAATGTAAGATTTGAAATTCAGTATAAATCCTGGGAAGGTGGGTTAATAAGCAGACAACCACATTTATCAAAAATCTTGGCAATATAGACATGGTTGTCATTATTGCATATGTGGAAGACATCCACAAATAGCCTGTATCTTTAAGTCAGGGAGTTACTGTAGACAGTGAAGGAAATAATTCTCCAAGAGTACCTTAGACCCCAATCTAACAGGTCACTTGGAAGGGTGGATGGAATGGGAGATCCTATTTTGCAGGGGTATACATATATTAGCAAAAAATAATAATATAATAGTTAGTAAAATGTGGCTACTTATAAATGACTGACATTCTTTACACTTTTCAGCCACACCTCTGATAGTCTTTATAATCTTGATTACCTAATGTGTATGTATTTATCAAACATCAACTTTTAAGCAATTACAAGTGAAGTTCACAAATTTTGAAACCACTGGCATTATGTGACAAGTCTCATACAGCCTACCAGAATACATCATCATCTTAAGGGAAAAAGTTAGACATACTCAGCCATCTCAGAAAGTGACTCTAATTAAATGGAAGCTTCAGATGCTCCAATGCCTTTAAAATGAAAAAAACACCACTGCCAGAATAGACACCTTTCTAGTTAGATCAAAACTTAAAATTCTTGGGAAAAAAGCCTAAGTAATGACAGATATTTGATTCTGAAGGGAAAAGAGAGTTGTTTCTTGGGGTAGCCTATGGCTCATGTCACATCATCACATGTAACTTCATATCATGTTATTTTGGTGAGCACTACTGTGCTGCAACATAAGCCAATGACATGTTGTAAAGTAACAGAAGTTGTAAGCAAAATCCCTTCAGGCTAAATATCTGTCATTTCTGGGAAAACAAGGTAATTCAGGCACAATTCTCTTGAATGAGAAAGAGAAAGCTGGGAAAGCGTTACTTGGATTGGAAACAGTATTTTCACATAATACTAAAAGGTACCTTTGGGTCTGTTGCAGTTTATCCCATAGCAACACAGCCAACTTTGTCAAGATTAGATTCTGTTGCAGCTCAATATCATTTATAACAATGTGCAAACAGACACACTTTACCCATACAGATCAGTTCAAGCACCCAGAGGAAATGCAAACACTCTTTTTATGTGGGATTCTAAGATGTACATATTGTAAATAAACTTGCCTTTCTCCTCTGGAAGTCCCGCTTTAGTTCAGGTTCAGAGCAGCACAGCAGGTGGTTTGACAGGCTTCAAATAGTTTGTGGTGTACCATAAATTTATTTGTCTTTAATGGATCCACAGAATGCCGTGCTCCTGGGAGCAGTGCCATCCTTGTCTTTGTGACCATGGATATTTGAAAGTCAGTGCTAGACATGGTCATAACATTTTTCTGCCCTTTCAGGAGTTCATATCACCAGATATGGTGAGTATAACGAATCTTTTTTAACAATAGCAGAGGAGCTAAATACAAGAAAGATCAGGGCTTCTTTCATGCTCTTTTCTCCATGCATATCCATAGCAGGTGTCAGTGGTGTGCTTCCCATCACTTGATTATGCCTGTATGGTAGAACAATTTTCTTTCATCAGTCCTGATTTCAGGAGTTTGTACCCAATGTTTTCATCTCTACTTAGACAATGAAACTTCTTACAACAGAGAGACCATAGATAAAATAGCCCCTCGTAGCTGCTGAGACATAGGAGCACTCTCAGGCTGAGTGCATCTCACCAGGCAAGAAGTCAACCACCCTATGGTGCTCCCAGCTGCAGTCAGATCTGCTCTCTTATATGGATAGGCTTCAAGGCAGATTTTGATTAAGCCTTAAGTAGCTAAAGGTACGCATGATAAAAACCTCAACAGACAGCCCAAGACCTTGTTTTAAGGCTTGTCTTACCCGTGAAATAAAGTTTTTAAGAAGATGTGGGTGCCCCAAGGCGTTGCACATCTCCCAAAGGCTTGGAGGCTGCCACATCCCTTGGCTAGCACAGTGCTGCCACTGAGGAAAGAGCTGTCCCCCTCTCGTGGGAGTTACAGCCCAGCCCAGCTGTGTGGCTGCACCAGGCTGACACATGACAGACAGCTAATGAAAGAAATTCCTTCAGTTTCTGGAGTAATACTTGGAAATTTTGAGTTTTCTTTAAAAGAGACCTGAAAATGGGAATCGTCCTGGCCTGTGTGAAATCCATCCTTGGACCAGACAGTTGATCTGAGATGCCACGTAACCTGGGAATTGCTAATGAATGATAAGTGTGGTTTATCCTCTTTTCTCAGATATTATGACCTAGTTTCATTTTTTCTCTCAGGATGTGTTCATCCTACCTTGCTGCACTTGCACTCTCTGTGACTTCACGTTCTGTTTTCAGGCAGTTTGGTCTGTATGACCCCAAAATATTCTTTTCCCTTCCAGCTGCTGAATATGTAAGCCTGGCTTTTCCCAAAGAAATGCACTCTTCAGACAGGCTTCATCTCCATCCACTCAAGCTGTCACCATGCCAGGGCCAGCTTTGCAACAGAAGGACCAATAACTCTGGAAGTTGTTCAGATTTGCCATTTACTTGAGGAGGAATGAGTACAGTCCATTTTATCTGGGCTTGTCATCTGGAGGCTTCGAGTTTGTCCTGTGGATACATTTGGAAAGCAAATTAAATTTCATTTAATTGATCATTCTGAATAACAGGAATTTCATCCTTTTTCAGCCTGATAACCTGTATTTAATCTGATGTCCCTTTCCTGTGTTCTGGAGGTTAAGAAGGCCATGGCTGTAGATGTGAGCAGTATTTACTTTTATCTGTCTGTATTGGTTTAGCATAAATGGTAGGAAAAACCAATTGTTAATCCATTTTGGAACTAACAGCTAAGCTGGCCAATCAGGTAAAAAGTGTACACCCCCTGGGACACCGCTTAAAAAACAGGAATCTTGGGAGGCCCGCCCTCTTTCCACTGACTTCTGCCATGAGGTAACATCGCGGCCGGGCTGGGAGGGGGCCCGGGCCTCAGGGCCCCGGGAGTCCCTGGGAGTCCCCGGGAGCCGTGGCCGGGCCGAGGGGCCGAGATCAGGGCCAGCCCTCCGGATAGCCGGACGATCTAGAGCATTTGAGCTCGGCGGATGCCGCAGAGAGGGGGAGATGGCCCCGGCCCCCTCCCCCAGCCCCCGGGTCCCCGGAGAGCAGCACCGAGCCCAGGCTGAGTTAAAAACGCACCCCATAAGACCGAGGGGTGGAAAAGGAGAAAAGACCTGGGCTGCCGTTTCTGAGCTTTTTCTACAGCACACGGATCTGCCGCTTTCGGAGATGGCGCGGCTCCGGCNAGACTGTGTCTCTTGTGGAAAGTTACCAGAAGAATCAGGAGGGACTTGTCTCTCTCAAAAGACTGAATGAAAGACTATTTTATTAAGTGCTACTGACTTGAGAGTTCTGATGTTTTGTCTCTTTGCATTGTTTTCATGGACAAGTAGATTGTTATTAGGGAGGAGGGGGTTTGTTTTTGAGAGGGTTTCGTAGTTGGTTTTTGTTTGTTTTACCTTTACTGTATGTTAATAAATCTAACTGTTTCTATTTTTGAACTGAACCTGTTTTGCTTTTCTTTTAATCCTATTCCACTAAAATGAAAATTAGGCGAATGTGATAACCACTACACTGTCTCAACTGCCTCCTGTAGTAACACACTGCGAACTCCAGAGCACTGAAAATATCTGGAGTTTCTAAAATGTATGGTGAGGATAGAGTTCACAGCAGCCCTGTTAGATCACCCCTGGTAAGCATGAGATGCTGTCTGGA
Source organism: Donacobius atricapilla (assembly GCA_013397315.1). NCBI lineage: Eukaryota > Metazoa > Chordata > Aves > Passeriformes > Mimidae > Donacobius > Donacobius atricapilla. The sequence goes on from WBMY01011136.1 coordinate 58,634, forward strand.
CACCTCCCAGCCCCATCTCCTCCACAGCGCACGTTCACTGCAGCTGAGCAGCTGCCCAGCCAGGGAGCCCCCACAACCCACACGGGCAATGGCACTGGGGCTTCAACATGAGGTTCAGATTTACAGCCACGGGACAGTATTTTCCACTGGGTGTATTGGTAAATGTGATTTACACAGGGTTTCCCAGGCTTCTTCCATGTCTGGTGAGGCCCCAGCATCCATTCCACTTTCTGTTTGACAGCTCTCATGTCTCCTTATGTTGCGGCATATTGTTTTATCCTTTTTGTCACCCTCATCCCTAGTGTCAGACTGCCCAAAACGAACGGGAGCTAAAACACTGGTACAGGGTGGAGTTAAGCACAGTAGCCTTCGAACATGCTAGTGGGATGTGAAACGGGGCTTGTGTGAGCTAAGTGATACAATCATAGCCACTGAGCTGCCAGGAGAGGAATGTTCATCCAAACTGCCTGCTGCTTCTCAAGAGGCAGCGCAAATATTACTGAGGGTCAGTGAGGATTCCTGAACTTCAAAGAGCTGCATGAAGCTCCCCTAACAAGTTTTACTCACATTTAATAAAGAATATCAGGGAGCAATTGTGGGCTTGACATTTTCTGACTCTGAATTTTTAGCTTGCTAACTATTGCTACCTCCATTCCCAAGGGAAAGCTGTCAACAGTTTCTTTTCCAAAACATAGCTTCAGCACATTGTGCGTTTCTATGTCTCCATTTCTATACATATAAAACAAGGCTAATTGAATCGTTGCTGCTATTATAATTATTATAAATGAAGGCATTTTCTGTCAGCTGACTCCACTTTTCAAGGCTTGCACCCAGTGACCACTGAGGTTTGCCCATGAATAGTCCTCCTTCAGCAATGGTGAGAGGCAGTGTGCAAGGAGGTGACAGGACAGAATTCTTAAAGGATTCTGTGTTTCATTTCCCTCAGTAACGCTCACAAGCACTGAGAATAAAATCTGTGCATGAAGCTGGAGTGCTGCAGGCACAGTGAGGTCACAGAGCTTCTCCTCCTCTTGGACAAAGGCAACATCTTCCCTCGCCTGCCATCACCTCCCATAAATGTCAGGAAAGTTCACTTGCTGCAGCTTTTGGAAGTGCAAAGCAAATGTGCTCTTGAGGAGGGAAATTAGGCCATTTATTTGTCTAATAAAATAATGCTAACACCACAAATGGCAAGTCAGGGTTCAGAAAATAGCGTTTCTTTTTGAATCATGCAGGAGGTCCTCTTCCTTTTATTTATTCACAGGGCCTGAATCAACAGCTACCCAGAAAAAGATATTTAATGAGAGCAAACACAAAGGAGGCTGTTCACCCTGGGCTCCAGATACAAATAGAGAAGAGAGAAGAAAATGTCAAATCTGCATAAACCCTGTATGGCTCCCTGGTGTGTATAAAAATACCTCTTTTGAATATCATCTCGTAATTCCAAAAAGTTGAGGTAACCTTTTCTTATTTTCAGCAAATATTTCCCTTCTAATCCTAATGTCATGCTTCACTTGCTCAAATTACAATCAAATCCCAAACCCATACCTCTTTCTCTTGTTCAGATCTTACATCCATTCTATTTATTAAAAAAAAAAGTTTTCTTGCCATACCTTTATTACAAAATACAGAACATATAGTCGATTGTTCACTCTGAAAATGTGCTGTTCAGGATGGCAAAATAATTGCTGGTGGAGTCACAAAACTTCTAAGAAGTGGTTATAAATGATGAGTCCTGATAAAGTAAATAAGATTGTTGCTAGAAAATGAGAAACAAATATAGGAAAAGAGCATACTGCCCCAGAGGCAAAACGTGCTCCCTCGGTAACTTCTGCTTTCACAGGGATACAAGACTTTGTAAAGAAACAAAATATTTTTGGGTCAAAGAAATTATTCATATGGCCATTACTTGACATAGAGTTCTCTTCATGCTCTTCCACATACACACAGAGATAAAAGCTGGCTGTTCACCAGATTATGAAGAATATTGCAATATTCATTAAATAATCAGAGAACTTTGGTTGGAGCTCAGAGAGCTCAGAGAGAGTATCACTTCGCGAATGAGAGGCAGGTAACCTGAGGAGGACTACAAGGTTATTGTGAGGCTATTGGGGAGAAAATTGGAAGGGCCACAGCCAAACTGAAATTTAATTTTCCCACCTCTGTTAAAGACACAAAAAAAGTTTCTCCAAATACATTGGCAGCAGAAAAAAAATGGCCAAGGGGCTTATCTATTCTTTGCTGGATTCAGGGTATAGCATAATATCAGGTGTTGAGGAAAACAGAGGTACTTAATGTGTTATTTGGCTCAGTCTTCAATACAAAGCCAGTGGTCCTCAGGATAGCCTGGGGTAAGGTAGTGATGGGGAGCTGGGTGAAGCTCTCTAAATCCAGGAGGGATTTAGACATCCCAGACAGGATGTAACCAAGAGGAATGAGGGGGATGGCAAAAGACCTTTCCAAGCCACTTTCAATCATTTACCAGCAGTCCTGGTGAAAAAAAAGAAAACAACTGTGGGAAGCCCCAGCAGACTGGAAGTTGGCAAATGTGATACCCATCTGTAAGAAGCGTGGAAGGAGGATCTGGGGAACTACAGGCCTGTCAGCCTGACCTCAGTGCCAGGAAAAGTTATGGAGCAAATCATCTTGAGCGCCATCAAAAAGGCATGCGCAGGACAAACAAGGGATCAGGCACAGCCAGTATGGATTTATGAAAGACATGTCCTGCTTGACCAACCTGATCTCCTGTGACAAGGTGACCCACTCAGCAGATGGGGGAAAGGCTGTGGATGTTGTTTACCTGGAATTCAGTAGAGATTTTGACACTGTTTCCCACAGAAGATCTAGTGCACCCTCAGTCAGTTTGCAGATGACACCAAGGTGGGCAGGAGTGTTCATCTGCTGGAGGGTAGGAAGGCTCTGCAGAGGGATTGTAGAGGCTGGATTGATGGGCTGAAGACGACGGGAGATTCAAAAAGGCAAAGTGCCAGGCTCTGCACTTAGGTCACAACAACCCCATGCAGCACTACAGGCTGGGGGAAGAGAGGCTTGAGAGCTCCCCAGCAGAAAGGGCCTTGGGGTTTCTGGTTAAGAGCAGCTGAACATGAGCCAGCAGTGCCCAGGCAGGCAAAAAGGCCAATGGCATCCTGACCTGTATCAGCAATAGTGTGGCCAGCAGGGCAGTGACCGTCCCCCTGTGTTTGGCACTGGTGGGTCTGCATGAGGACTACTGTGTTCAATTCTGGACCCTACACAACAGGACAATGAGGTGCTGGAGAGTGTGCCCAGAGAAGGGCACTGAAGCTGGTGAAGGGTCTAGAAAACATTTTATGAGGAGTGGCTCAGTTCCTTATGGGGATGTTTAGCGTGGAGAAAGGGAGGCTCTGGGGAGACCTGATTGCTCTCCATAACTATCTGAAAGAAGGTTGTAGTGAGTTGGGGGATAGTCTCTTCTGTCAGGTTTCAAGTGAAATAACAAGACGAAATGGCCTTAAGTTGCACCAAAGGAGGTTCAGATTAGATGTTACAAAATAAATTGTCACTGAAAGTGGTTAAGCATTGGAATATGTTGCCCAGGGAGGTGGTGGGGGTCACCATCTCTGGAAGTGTTCAAGAGGCCTCTGGGTGTGGCATTTAGGTATGTGGTTTAGGAGAGACTGTGGTGGTGCTGGGCTGATGGCTGGACTCAATGATCTTGAAGGTATCTTCCAACCTTGGTGATTCTGTGATTCATACAATCCATTTTATGGGCAGGTTTTGCAGCATATGTGACCCTTAAGTGAATAGAAGGCTGCAGAACAAGAGCTAACAAAAAATTTCCTGTGAGAAGGCTGCTTTGAGGAAGGGAACTGTTTATTTAGTGCAGCTAAAACTTATAGCCAGAAAATAGAAAACCCCTTGTGAGAACTGGAGTTCATCCATCAGCAGCTGGAGTCCTGACAGCTTTTCTGCTGCTATATGAATAGCAAATCACCTGTTGTCACCATCTGGATCTCAGTTCCTGGGGGAAGCCTGCTGGCCCCAAGAGAAGGTAGGCATTCATCATGATTGTCCTCTCCCTGACACTCCCTGGGCCCCTCACAGACCAATGCTAGAGACACCTTCCATGCATCTCCTGCCAAATACAGTCAGAACAAGCCTCTGGAACAGCTTAAATAGCAGCAACATGAGAAGGAAGTAACATAATTTGACAGGGACATTTGAAATAGAACAGGTTCTTCCTACCTGCCTCTTTATCAAGAAAGCGCACCACTTTCTGGGGAAGTGTTTTAAATGCAGAAATTCATTGTCTCTTTGAAATGTGATCTGGTAATAAACACAATTTTGGGAGAAGGAAGAAAGGTTCCGCACATTTAAATTCAGAACAAAAAATAGCATTTTCTGCCTTCAGGATCTTACTGCTGCTCCCTGTGTGATGTAGTGAGCAGATGCAGAAGGTACCAACCACAGAATACCATCATCTGGGCAAGGGCAGTGATGTACAGAAAGCTTGAGATGTGTTTTTTCACAGCAGGATTGCCACTGCCCAATATGGAACACAGTCATAGGATACCACTGGTACAGTGCAGCTTGATTCAACTGCCCATGAGAAATAAAATAAGGCTGAAAGCTGGGAAAAGAAAATATCTGCCATTTGCAAACCCAAGCAGTGCAGGAGAAAGGAGGGCAAGTCACGTTCTCCTGCGTACACGAGGCTCAGATTATCTACTCATTACATTTCCCAAAATACTGCTTCCCACAGCATTCTGCAATGCAGTCTACAAAAGTGGAAGTAATCTGGGCTGCACAGTTGACTTCAGCTCTGAGAGAACACTTGGTTGTGTTATGTGTAACACTCATGTTATTGTCAGTGTGCCAGTAAATGTCATTGCTTTTTCTGGGAATATACCATGTCAGAAAATCATTTGGGGTAGGATTTTAATTTTCCATTGGATTCAGCAGCAGCTGAATGCTTTCCTCGATGCGTGTCAGCAGATCAGACAAGTCCATCCTTCTGCTCCCAATCAGCACGTGGCCTAACAGCTTCCAGTCTCAGCAGTTGCAGCTCCCCCATCCATGAGTTAAATCAGCATTTGTTATGGCCTTTTTTTGTCCCTGCTGTGCAGCACTATGATTTTTCAGGATTCCACAGCAGTGACAGGAGTCCTCAGCATCCTGTCACAGCATTGCACTGTGAAATGTCCTTTTTGCAACTCCAAGTTTCAGGATGATGAGTTCAACAGCCCAGTCTCATGGAGTTAGAGGCGCTGGGTCAGCATGCCACTGACTGAAGACCAAATCTGAAGACCCCACTGGGCTAGACTCCAACCAAATCCAGGACAGACAGACACGTGGTCCCGGCTCCAGAAGCTAAAACTTGGAAAACCAATCCAGATGCCTGCCTACTTCACTGATCTGTTGGAAGGTCCTCTGGGGAAAATTGCCTGGTATTACATAATTTTTAAACACTTCACGTGTCAAAGTCTCAGCTCTTTGCTCATGAAACCAACAGGGCATAGTTCCTTCACCTACATGGAGTTGTGAAATTAATAATAAATGGATTTGAGTTCATTATCTGAAAGGAGCTATAGAAGTGTGACTTATTTTTAATAATGCATAAGTAATAATTTATTTAACATTTCTCTATACTCCTCATCAGGTTCCTGAACCTGACTGCACTTTCCTGCTCTGTCTGCAAGTTCTCCCATGAAAGCTGACAATAAGCTTCAAACTTTTGTTGATTTTTTTTTAGGGTAATGAGATACTGTGTCACAGTCATTAAATGCCACAGTCATTGTGGCACCTGTTCTGTTAAAAAATAGGATATCAAATTTACATGGAACAGGATACGACAAGAAATTAAAAGAATCAAACAACTAATTCGTAAACACAATTTGTTCAGTCCAGTAACTAGAATTAGTCTTATTTCTCCACAGCGAGTTTATGCTATGTAATGGCACATTTGTTTCAAGGTTATGGAGCCTGGATGCAGTAAAACAGACAATTCAAACACTGAATGCTGTGTGCTACTCTCTCTGCAGAATCAGCCTGTGTTTCAAAATGACACAAAAATACAGTAAATGTTTATTTAGCTACCATTCAGCTATACAAAAGGAAAATAGTTTTCCAGGAGAAAATAAATAAATAACAGTGTGTCCTCTCTACAATCTGCATTGCAGGGATACATGTCTGAAGTGAAGCCGGCAAATATTCAGAGGCTGAGGCTGGTGCAAGCTGGTGGGCTTTGCCAAGTCAAGCACAGAAAGTCCTGAGTCAGCCTCGCCTCCAAAATCAAGCAACTGTAAATAGAAAGCTGTTTGGATCTATGATATTCTGGGTAATCTGGAGATTTCTGTCTTCTGTAACAGCAACAAGCATCCTGTAGATCTGGTTTCAAATGAAATCTGAGCTTGTTCTCTCATTGATGACAAATGGCAGCCCCTGGGGAACACCAAGATACCATTGGGTTTGAGGGAACTATGGCTTGACGCTCCTGACACAAGCATGGGAGAGACTGGTGGCCATCTAGGCCTTAAATCCAGGTGAGGAGAAGCATGGGTGCCATTTCTGGGTTTAGCCTTCCTTGGGTTTAGCCTTCCTCAAGAAGGTGCACTCTCTAGGGGTGTTTGTATCTCCATGCTCTTGCTTGGCAGCACCTTACTGTAGCTAAGAAGCTGCAACTTTTAAGGGAAGCAGTGCCAGAGTCCAAGAAAGAAGCAACTAAAAGAGGTTTCTGTTACTGCAAGACACATTCAAACTGTTGTTTGCAGGCAGGGTATCTCACTATCCTCTGTCAAAAGACTTTGAAGCAGAAAGACAGCTTACCTGGGCTTCAACCTCCCCATTAATGCTCTGGTTAAACAGGGAAAAGCAACAAGGAGAGGTGAATAAAGGAGCACAGCCAAACTTCACGAGATTATTCAAGTTGGTGTGAGACGCTGTTCAAAGAAATCACTTATTGAAGTTGTTAAGCTGTTAAGAAAATGATTGTAACAGATATACTGTGTGAAAGTATAATGTTTTTTGAAAATATTTTCTAAGCAAGGCTTTGAAGCTTATAAATTGTTTAGAGTGCAACTGCAGTTCTGGAAATAGAAAAAGCAAACCACTGACTGAAGCACTGAAGGCTGCACTGGAACTCATTGGAAAGCAATGGACAGTATTCTGTGCAGCTTCCAACTGGGGAGGGATTTTTCTTCTCCTGGACTTGGGGAGGCATAATCTCTATCATTAAATCTCCGGTTTAGACATATGGACTTGCTGCTTCTGCCTTTTATCCTCTCCCCCAAAAGGACTGCAACCACCTTCTCTGTTTCTGTGCTCTTCTTTGCCTTTATCCGTTACAGGGACTTCTTACACAGCTCAGGAAGCACCATGATGTGTTATTCAAGGGGTACAGCCTTCCACACCTGGCTCCTAAAGCAACCTAAAGACAAATAATAATAATAATGATAATAATAAAAATTAAAAAAAAATTAAAAAAAAAAGAGAGAGAGATAAAGAAAGAAACAGCCTCCGGGAAAAAAAAGAACAAACAACCAAACCAAATCAAAAACCCAAACAAACAAATAAACAAACAAAAAAACCAAACAAAATCCCCCCAGAAAATAGCAGCTGTTGCCTTAAGTCTGCTTTTCTTCCACGTAAGTGTAATCAGAGCTGCAACGCTGTGTTCCCTGACAGTCTCCAGACACTGGTAACTAAACCCAGGCGTATAACCCTGCCCTTGGTTCTGCCACGCACGGCAGAGGACTAAGCAAGGGTCAAAAGTTTATGAGAGGCTGTGGCTGCGCGGGCACGTGTAGGGGAGCATGTTCCCGCAGCACACACGGCTCCACCCGCGCTCCAAAGGCCGCGGGGCCGGCAGGCTGAGCCCGGCCCCGCGGGAAGGAGGCGGCGCGGCTCCGGCGGCGAGGGGGAGCCGGGAGAGCCGGGACCGCCGGGACAGCCGGGAGAGCCGGGAGAAACGAGACAGCCGGGACAGCCGGGAGAGCCGAGCGGCTCCTGCGGGAAGGGGGAGCCGGGAGAGCCGGGAGAGCTGCGCTGCTCCTGCGGGAAGGGAGAGCCGGAAGACGAGAAGACACGGAGGTGGGAAGTGGAGAGAGGGATAATGGCAGGGGAGCATCACAGGCTGGGCTGACAACAGGCAGATGTTATGCTCGGCAGGGCAGAGCAGGAGACTTGATAGGTCTCCCAAGACTGGGAGAAGGTCAGTAGCACAGAGATTATCCTACTAACAATATTGCTTAAGTAATTGCTTCCTATCTGCAATCATTTTGGAAAGGAATAAAGAGAGTATGATGCAGGGAAGCAAGCTGCACAGTAGCTGCTGTACCATGAGGAGGGAATCACTGCTCTCTGCTGCTTTTGGGTCCAGAGAAACACCCCACACCAAAGAGAGTACCTGTTCAAATGCTAAGACAGAACCGGGCAGCTGGGCCTCGGCTGTCTGCAGCCACCCATAGGCTGTGACCTCCAGGAGGCATCTCCAGCTGTGGCAGACACTCTCGTCACACTTGACACCACTGATTACCATGGTGAGATGAAGAAAAGATGCATTTGGGAAGGCATCCCCCTCTCCTGTAAAGAGACAATACAGAAATGCCCAGTTTTATTCCACCCTTGGTTTTTACACTTCCTTACCTCCAGGCAAATGCAGCGCAAGCTGGAGGTGCCCGCCCATGACACTGATATCACCCTTTCTTTGACCTTTAAATCTTCATTCTAAGAGACTTGCAGAAGTATCAAAGTCTTCACTATGTTGAAATGAATTTCAGTCTCATCTTTGGCTTAATTTCCTGTGTTATGAAATAAATCTTCCTACTAATACCAGAGGAGCAATGGAAGGCAGAATCTGCATTATCTGTATCCAAGAGAAGAAAAGGAAGATTAGTTATCAACCTGATTGATCTCAGTGTTATTGTTTCATAGCTAGCAGGCTCCATCAGCACATAATTGCCTTCAGTATGGAAAAGCCCTTGACTCAGCTGAGACTGGTACTCCCTGTGCTAGCTATGGACTCTCTGTAAGACAGTCCTTGTCCCCATGAGTCATCTAAGTGGATAAAACATTCCAGAAAGGCAGGGAACAAGCAGATCCCAGAGCACCAGTACTAGACAGACCTTATTTCCCAAGAATATTTTTTTTCCAATGTGACTGGGTTTTTGTCATCTTCTACAAGGTGACCTTGCAGACAAAAGTACATCAATTGTATAAAGCTATTACAAAAAAAAAAGCCTTTAAAAGGTTGACAGCTTACTGCATGGACAGCAAAAGTAGTCTCTACAGAGCAGGACAGAACAGAAGGCAGAGTGCTAAACTCTTTCAGTTACAGATCACTAAATTGAAGGAAAAATGAAGGGAAAAAAAAGATGAAATGCAAACTCAAAACCCCCTTCAGCTCTGAAGGAAATTATCACTCAACTGAAAACTGATCTTCTAATCTTTACTTTGTCTAAAGCCAGGAGAATAATTCTGGAGTTGCTGAAAGTGCAGTAAATACAATATAGACTTAAGACAAAAGCACTGGAAGTTGGTGATAACTACTTTCACTCTTAGTCATTTCTATGGGCTTCCTTTGCTGAAATGAGGTAGGCTGCACCTAGTAAAAGAACCACTTCCATGAAAATTTGTAATTTTAATTTTTTATAAATATATCATATATACAAAAAGAGAAGTTATAAATATTCGATACTAGACTCTCCAGCATTTAGTAGCAAACACCAATCTCTTATGTACCACAGTCTAATGCTTGTAAATGTGCTATCACTGTTATCACTTTTAGGTGCTAGATATTTCAGGTTTGGGACCATGTGGGATATTTAAATGATTCTCAAGTAGTACAGTGAGAACCACTGTACAAATGCTTATGATCAGAACAGGGATCTCAATGAAAGAAGGGAGAAAGAAAGGTCTTTGGCTTAATTACAGCAGCATTAAGCAGACCTGCAGTGTTGGGGCTGGAGCGCAAGGACAGGCTTCAGCACCAACCAGCAATACTGCACAGTGTCTCCAAGGGCACATCCAGCTGGGGGGGATTAATGGTGAAACCCCCTGAGACAGGGACCTGTGTCCCACCCACACAGACAGAAAAGCTGCTGGGATCTCCCATGCTTTCAGCATTCACAGTGATACCTAGGGTAAAATATAAGAGTGTGCAGTGCATGGTAAATCTTGGCCATTATTAAATATCTAAACCCAAAGAACATCCTCTTTCTGACATTCTTATACCAGGTAGGTCCCTTTCTTTTTGTGAGACCATTTTGAGGGTTTTGCATGATTAAAACAATTAAATATCACTTTCTGTACCTTGTAATGACTAGGGATGCAGCCTGTAGTTCACAGATCCCATGACATTGAAATCTTGGTGATCTCCTGCATACCTCAGTTTCTCTACCTGTGAAACAGAGCTGAATATAGTTGTGTCCATTTGGAAATTTAATGCCTTTAAACTGAAAGTACTTGGAGATTTTTCAAGCAAGCCTTACAAATATGAAATTTTGAAAATTCAAATTTTAAAAAAATGTAAAATAAAGTAAAATAAACCAAATCCTCAGCTTCCTTTTGTCAGCATGTCAAGTTTAATCATGAAGCATCAGCAGCATTTTACCATACTTACATAACAATGTGTTTATTAATTTATCCAGCAGGCTAACTCATGTTCCCACTGAGGAATACATAATCCTTAGCTATTATTTAGAACCTTTCATCCACAGATGTCAAAATATGTTACAAATGCTGCAGTGCCTTTTGTCAATGCATAACTTTTATTAACATCAGTGGAAAAAGGATTAAGCCAAATACGTTTCCTTGAAATAAATATTTATTAAGAAATTACCTTGTTTGTTCCATATCACTGTCTTTCAAACGTGAATGTCATTACAGAATTCACTGTTTACCCTTGGGCAGTGACTCATCCCTGCTCCGAAGGAGCTCTCAGAGGCCAGCAGTCATCTTTGTGAGAGCACAGGGAGCACCGGAGGAGTGACTGTATCCACTGACCACAGCCGGCACAGCAAACAAAGCGCAGACGTAAATTAATCACACAATTGCATTAGCGCCCTCTGAACCAGCACACTCAGCTAGTCCTCCACTGAACTCTGCTGTACTGAAAAGACCTTCAGCTGGATTATGCTTAAGCAAAAGCATTAACATTGACTGCAAAGCAGCACCCTGTTCTCTCCCACATGGACTCTAGGTAACCCGACAGTGCTGCAAAGCCTTTGCTGTGGTGGCAGCGGCAGCGCCTGTGAATGCTGCAACATGAAATAGTTTGGGGTCCATATGCCTTCCTTTAGATCCGTATCTGAGAGCCAACGGGCAGCCCACTGGCTGAGAGGACAGCTAACCCAGCAGCATGAATCCCCTCCCCCAGAGCATCCCTCTGCAATCACTTGGTGCTGCTATTTCTGCCCAGCAGGTGAAAATACACCTTGCAGCCTCATGTAGCCCAGAGGATTATTCTCTTGCCCTGCCTTGGGGTCAGGATGAGGGCAGCTGGCCCTTAGGTACTCTGTTGGGAATTCCCACATGGTATTTTTGCTGCTATCTTCCCCATCCTCTGGATGCAAGACCTGACTGACTTTATATAGATGGGCTCTGCTGAGGTGCACTGGGACTCTGAAACACCTCCCAACGGGATTCCTGCTAGATAGTAGATTGAGGAGGAGAAAGGTTGAGAAGGGGTGACAGAAATCTAGTTTCCACCCCTGAAAGGCATTTCAATGCAAACCTGGTATTCAAAGCTCAGCACGCACTTTGGACTTAAACATCTGAGCCATCCTTTTCAGAACAGGCAATGGACTTGTTCTTTTAAAGCGCAGACAATACTAAAATTGTTGTTACAATCTCTAGAAAATGTGGATGATTCCTCCCTGTTCTTCACTCAGCAATACTGTTACTGGTTTGAAATGAAATCAATCTAAATTTCATCTTGCCCTCAGGACAGCAGTTATCTGTACTTGCTCTGCCAGGCAGTGGATGCATGGTTCATGGGGATTAAACTGAAGAGATTCTGATTTCTAATCCAAGTGCAGAAGTAAGATAAGCATGGACATGTACAGCCATGTACCAATGAAGTTATTTTAGGCATGAGCAGTAGCTGAACATCAAAAACCTGAGTAGCAAGAGCTTAGGTGCTTGTGACTTTTGAGTGTGCAGGACACTGGCAATGGTTATGGGGCTCTTGAACTTGAAAGCTGCTGTCATTGTGATCATATGGGCTGGATCACTGGGCTGCAGCTCAGTAACACAGTCTTGAGGAGCTCAGCTTAGGTGTGAAGCACAGGGTTGTCTTTTTGAGCCATACTGAACCACATAAGTTGCAGTGTAAACTTATTTGATGGAGCAAGAATTCTGTTTACTGATAGATTTTTGGCAACATCTCTGTTGTGAAGGGAAGACTGATCTCTGAAGTCCTCATGTCACAAGGGTGTCTGGTGTCAGCCACAGCAGAATGAGATTCAATTCAATTCTAAAACTTCCTTTGCACTGCAGATGTTGAAGGTCCAATATAAAAAGTGCAACACAAGTGACAGTCTGTTAGTCAAATGTTTTTGATCCCTATTTAAATGCAGTTTCAGCCTAAATCAACGTTGACCTTCAAAAGGTGGTTTATTTCATCACAAGGTTTATTTTTTTATTAATAGATAAACTGACAACTGAGGCAAGCAAATGTAACTCCAGTGAGACCAACACAGTTGATTTTACTTGTGATATTCCGTGTTGCCTTTGAAACAGTTTAAAGCAGTGTAACTGGGCCTCTGGAGCTTGCCAGCTCTTATTAACCTTGATCAGCAGGCAGGCAGGCAGGCAGAACTAAGAGGCCCTCATGATTCAATGTGGCAGAATCTGACCTCTGTGTTTGCCTCCTGTGCAAATTCATGCAGAACAAATTAATTCTTGAATGCTGTATCTCCACCAGAGACATGGAATTCCAAACACAGCCAGCTCTCCCTGGGCTATTCCCAGAGCCCAAAGCCCAGGGTAGGACTATGCAAGCCAGAAATGCAAACCCCACCTGGGCCAGGCACCCTGGGCCTGTAGGAGACTTGTGGTCAATGGGCACTGATTGATTTCAGCAGGAAAGCCTGTATGTATCTGGAAGCAAGAGGAATTTCTTGTGATGCCCACAGCGCTGTGAGCGAGAAGCTGCTACCCCTCCCCAGGCCAGAAAGGGTGTTTGGCTGTAGCTACAAGGCAGCAGAGATGGGCACGCATGGACTACCAGAGGTTTTTGTGAAGGGCAGAGGGTTGTTGCAGGAGGCAGGGTACAGGGGGATGGAGAGGGCTGCAGCATGCTCTCACCTCCTGGCTTTACAAGGGAGGGCAGAGGGACACGCACAGGGCAGGGAAGTGCCCAACACCATCCCCACCACCCCTCGGGGGGATACCCCGGAGGAGACGCCTGAAACAGCTGGTGTCTGGAAAAGAGGACATTTAAGCACCATGAATTAATTAGAAGGCCCGATGGCACAGGCTGGTCTCCACTCCCACTGCAGCAAGTGGTACCTGGTGCTGTGGGGCTGGGAGCCAGTCTGCAATGAGAGGCAGCAGGCAGCCAGCAGCACCAGCCACAGAACAGCATTCCTGCTTGGCCTGGCATCTCTCCAGAGAGAAATGAAGTAAAACAAAATAAAAAGTGACTCCTTGTGATTTAGTCCTTGACTTGTCCTAAAATAAACAATTCTCTAAGGCTCACAAATCACACGTTAGAAAAGCCCCCACCAACCAAAAAAACCATGTATTTGTCTCCCTTGAATTTTCCACTATGCTGTCAACAGCTAAAACCCAGAATAAATTTTCACTACTTTTCTTTTGTGAACAATAAACCCCTTCTTTAAATACGTATAAACACAAAATGGGCAGCACTTTTTAGAAAATGGTTTTAATTATTAATGGTATCTTCTGCATTGTATTTCATATGATATTATATTAAATTCAGTCCTATATGAAACTGTGGCATTTCATACATACCTCTAGGGTGTGCCTGCTTCTTTTAAATCAACATACTCTTTTTTAGGTTCTAATGTTAAAATGGGAGCTAAGGTTTGCTTCAATTGACTGGCTTTTCTGACTGAGCATAATAATGTTCCAGATTGACCTGAAGATTAAGAAATAATATACAGTTGTATTTCCAGAACTGTGAAACACCTTTGTTCTTTGCACAGTTTTTAATGGTTTATACAGAAAGGCATAAACCTGTATTTTTTTCTAATTAATTGTTGTTTCTGCTATATATATTTTAGTTATAAAACATGTCAGAGAGATGATCTTAAGATATAAAGAGAGAGAAAAAAATCTTGTTTGTCTTTAATTAAGAACATTTTTAGAAGCATTTATGCAATGGTAATGCCATGGGTTCCACACTTGCACTTGATGATACCAGAAATCTGTACAAATAACAAGGTAGAATCAACCCCTGTGGAGAAAGAAGATTTAAAAAATAGGGCTTATTAAGAAGCAGGAGAGACATGGAGCTGTTTTTGAAATTGTGACCTTCCCACTTTCCAATATGCCTCACTTTTTTCATCCCCAAGGGTGTGACTGTAGCTCCCAATAAGCTCAGGTTTGGGGGAGAATTAACACCTGCACCAGTAGCCTCTGCAAAGGCAGAAATATGTGCAGAAAACTTACAGTCAGAGCTGAAAAAATAGGACAAGCTGGGTAATATATTCACCATCTGTGGTACAAATAGAAAAGACTGAAGACCACATCTAAATTTTCTGTCTGAAAATGACCGTGGGTGATTTGGCTCACGTTTAAATGCAGTCCCATGAGCTTTCTTCCTCCTCCTCCTCTCCCTCCTCCTCTTCTTTCTCCCCAGGTAAAAGCTATGAGCTGGTGCCGGTGGTTGTCTGTGCTGGTGCCACATCCCAGTCAGTGACCATATTATCAGGCTGTCCTTCACTTTTCATCATGCACTTGCATTTCACCCTCCTGCCTCCTTGCCTGGGACCTGGGACATGGTGCCAGCGCAGGCACAGGGCCAGCAGATAAAACATGGGACCTCTGGGAGACCAAGGTCTAAAACATCATGGCCATCCTCTAAAACATCACGGCCAACCCTGGGTCCCAGAATTTGGGCAATGATTGCCATGCTGTCTTGAAACAGCTGTGCAATTTCCTGCTCTTTCTTATCCAGATGCCATGCTTTATCTAGAGATGACTGCAGTGTGATTCTGGATGGACTGAATCCCAGCACCTCACACAGACAAGCATCTGCCAAAGCCTTCTCATTTATTTGCAAGCCCTCCAAAAATGGGCCTAACCCTACAAACACTGACTGCATTGGAAAGGAGCAATGAGTACTCAGCGGATCCTTGGCTCTGGCAGAGCACCTGCATCACTGAGCTGGTACCTCTGTTTGAAAATCAGAGTCTCCAGTTTCCACAGAAACAATTGTTAGAAATGCTTGTTTATTGATTATTCTCTTATTTCTCTGACATTCCTTGTAATTATCTCATGCTATACTTGCTTATTTCATTTTGCTTTAGTTGTAAGTGTAATTAGCAACAAGGCTGCTAGCAACACCTTAGTGTTTCTCTGGGCATTGGACAGAATAAAATGCTCTCAATTTCTAAAGAAATCCTGACACCACTGATGCAACTGCTACTACAGATGGCAGTATTTGCAACTTGCCAAGAGCATGAGCAAATTAATTTTTTTTAATTAGTAACTCTATCATGGGTCAGAGCTGTCAGGCCTGACTGACAGATTGTAGCCCATTGCTTTCCATCAGAGGATAAGACTGGGTTTCTGATGTTTATAGGGGACACTACTTTATATGTATTCAAACCTTTTCCTAGCGGGGCTTCAAAGCAGCCAGTCTGCAAGAGCAGTCCAGGGTTAAGATATCCAAGTGCTCTGCACACACAGTGAGAAATGGGAATGGGGTTAGAAAATCTCATCTGGGATGATCAAGCAAATATTTCAGACACAGTAGCATCTGTATATAGAGCAAATGCACAAATGCAAGTAACATCAAAATGAGTTATAGCTCTTCGCATGATAAATACTTTTGCACAGTGATGAATAAGGGCATGTTTTCCAATGATAACTTTTGTCATGGTTTCACCCCAGCTGGCAACCAAACCCCACAGAGACGCTCACTCATTACCACACCAGCAGGACTGGGAGAGAATTAGAAGGATAAAAGCTGGAAAACTCATGGGTTGAGATAAAGACAGTTTAATAGGGAAAGTAGAAGCCACACACACAAGCAAAACACATCAAGGAATTAATTTGTTGCTTCCCATAGGCAGGCAGATTGTTCAGCCTTCTCCAGGAGAGCAGGGCCCTGTCACATGTAACAGTGATTTGGGGAGACAAACTCCATCACTCCAAATTTCCCCACCATCCTCATTCTTTCCCCATGTTACGTTCTGAGCATGATGCCATATAATCTGGAATGTCCCTTTGGTCAGTTTGGGTCACCTGTCCCAGCTGTGCCTCTTCCCAGCCTCCCACGCACCCCCAAATTCCTCTCCAGCATGGCAGCGCAGAAGGCAGAAAAGGCCCTGGTTCTGTGTAAACCCTGCTCAACAATGCCGAAAACATCTCTGTACTATCAACACTATGTTCAGCCAAATCCAAAACATAGCTCCATATTAGCTACTGTAAAGGAATTTAACTCTACCCCAGCCAAAACCCACACATTCCACCTCTTTTTTCCATACCATTTACATCCTACTCGGGTCCCACACTATTCAATACAACCTCATTAAGCATCCCCATCCTTGCCATTCTTTGATAATTGACAACTTTGACAACTTTTCAGTAGCTCTCGTAAGATTATTGTGAATTTCCTCACCAAGTGATGAAGTCAGGTGGAGACACAGATCACAACTAGTATTCATTAGAGCATCTTTTCTCAGTCAAGCTGTTTGGCTGAATGGAATCCAGCTGTTATTATGGAGACCAGACAACCATCACTGAGGACATTCAATTAGTCCCTTGGGTGTTCACACATGCTCCCAGTTACCTGGGAGAAACACCTGCTTCCTCAGACACAAAGGCACATACTGACACACTAGTGGGTTCAGCGAAGTGCCTGGAGTCCCTTGATTCACTGGGTGTATATTTAAGCCTGTGGTTTTTTGTCTGCAAATAACAGCCAGTGTCTTTTCAGATGTGCTCTGAGATATACACCATGGTGAACACTGGAGCTTCAGACAGATTCAGGGCCCTTTTGTGCCCTGAATTGATTGGTAGAGTAGTCAGTCATGGAAAGAAGCTTTCCTAAGCACATGTCCACAGAGTTTCAGTGTTTTCAGATGCTGGCAATTGAAGGTTGCCATAATCCAGATGCATGAGGAAGTAGAAGTCATGTTCTTCCTGTAATCTCTGTATTTCCTCGATTTTGCCTGCCTAAAATCAAAATCCTTCTGTTGTCCTAACTGAAGGAGTGTATTTTGGCAGGGAATGTAAATTGCATTTTTGTCTTTGGTTGGGCAGGCTTAAAATAACTGTCAGCCTTAGTTCTTTTGGAGACTGGATAGTGTGGGTATTTATAGTAAAACTGATTGATGGGTAGAGACTGAAAAATTAAAATCTATATTACATTTCAAAATATTACTGTACAATTCTGAGATGCTGCCATGGAGACTGCATCATTACTCTGCTTTACATGCACATTCAGTCACTAGGTCTTCTCAGGCTTTCAGAGAAATTCCGCCACAACCCTCTTCCAGCTTCCACCTATGAAGCTTCAGTTCATTCTTCAATGTAAAATAGTCATCAGAACCATTGCAGTAGCCCAACATTAGCTCTCCAAAGGCTCCCCATATTTGTTCTCCCCCTGCTCTGAACTTGGTGGTCATGATAAGAAAAAGACCAGCTTCCTTTCATGGCCTCCAGAGCACAAAACAGGGGCTGGCAGCAGGGAGCTGCACAGCAAGTCACATACGCTGCCGAGAGAGGCAAACACATGGGGCCTGAGGACAGCAGGAGCACCCCTTTTTTGTATTTCCTAATATCACCACAATTTCTCCAGAGTTTCCAGACTCTGGAATTTTACGGAGTCTGGAAATAACTTCATGTGATAAGGGCAGGTACAATCTTCTTTGTTTGAACAATATTCACCCTTGATTTCTGGTGAGGTCTTACACACCATCAAACAAGAGTAAGACATAACATAAAAACATACAACCTAGAAGTTACTGCAATACAAAACTATACAATAATCTAAATCAATGAGGTTATGGCTCTAATACTGCTGGTGACCTCAACAGTGACTGGGCTAATCACCTAGGGTTCATTATCTCAATAAGTTTCCCAAGATTTTTATTTTTGAAAGGTGCCCTCTTAGCCCAGTTTTCACAAAATTTATTTTCTGCAATGGTTTAGCCTTATGGTTTAAGAAGTTAGTGCAAATCTCCCAATATCTGTGGACAGCCATTAAGCTTTTGGTTTTATACCTGCCATTTTAATATTTTTTAGAGGACTGTAACTGCCTAAATCAGTGAGAATGGCCTGGCACACCCTGCAGTATGTGCATGCTTCCCACACTCACTGCTGGGCTGTCTCTGAAGCACCCAGCTGTGCATCAGCTCTTAACAGCCCAATGTGACTTTCTGATGCTATGGCAGTGGAGGTGCCTTGTAAGAAATCCCTGTCCTCAAGTTGGCACAAAAATAATAATTTGCTATTAAATGAAGATGCTTCAGTGCACTGGTCACTTGTCTAACTGCAGGTAACAGAGAGGACTTAATAACTGCACCAGTTGTTGCCTGAGCATCCAATATAAGTCTCTCTGGTAGGGAGAGGCAACGCTGTGTCAGTGGCTTTCAAGCTGTGTCACATCATGTCATGCAGCACACGCTGATGTGACCTGATGCAGCAGGTATTAAGATCTATGCCAAGTTACTAAATAGAAGGAGATTATTTTAACACACTGAACACTGTTGTCATGTTGGGCATGCTTCCAAATGCTTTTGTCATCAAACAAAGCATTGTCTTTTTTTCCACAAAAAAAGAAAAAAAAAAAAAAAGCAGCTGGCTATTACTGCCAAGACACTGGAGATTATCACCTCTCCTTATGGGGTCAGTTGTCCAAATGCCAATATTTATGGTTTTGTCTGGAACTCCTAGATTAGAACTGTACCACCAAGAGAAACCTCATGAATCATCACAAGTGAAGCACAAGGCAGTCAGAGCTGCAATGAGCAGTCACAAATATTCCTTCTTCATTCTTAGCCTGTGGATTGTAGGGGACTTGAGATAGGAATCCCAGTTTATTCAGTTGCATTTTGTGCATGAAAATCCCAAAGGAGCCATATGCTACAGCACAGTTAGGAGATGGAAACTCTTGCTCTTTGGGTGTGTCTTGCACATATGTTGCCTTTGAACTAGGACTGCAGATAAGGCACCTGTAACATGCTTGAAAAGGAAAAGGATGAAAATGTGAAATGATGTCCTATTTGTACATTACCACATCCTTCAGTATAGCAATCTGGAGTACAGTTTAATTCTGGAGAGGACAGAATACCTGGACTTCCAGCTTTTGAGGATGTTGATCCTCTGCTCCACCACAGTTGCATTATTTATGCTGTATCTCACTGGCATCGAGCAACTTCATTGTCCCACTGCAAGGGATTTAATAAATATTTTCAGCAACCAGTTACATACCTTCAGTATCATTAACAAAACCAATACCTGAGAAAAAATTTACTTCTAGCTGCTTCTTGGCAGAAGGAGGAGCATATTGGGTAGTGTTCAGAGCATGAATGCAGTGTGGTCACATTCCAAATGCAACCACATGCACCGCAACACACTCAACATGCAGTAAAGTTTTCATTTTTTGGCTATGACACACTTCTTACACAAACAGAAAAAATCTGGGCCTCTCTCATGCCCAAACACAGATGAGAAAAAACCACAAATTCTTCTTAGATGAAGTGCATTGACATGATGAACTCATTTCTGTCAGCCCTGTAACTCTGGGGACTGGGGGGATTCCTCACTTTTACTTTTTGTTTAGAATTTACTAGTCATTCTTAGCACTTTACACAGTTCAGAGACTCAGCAAATTTCACAAGATATCTTGAGAAAGCTGGGAGGAAATCCACCCTCAAAACTCTGGCCCAGCATCTCTCCTAGCTGACGAGATGCATTAATTTGTTCTGAAACCCCAGAGGCCAGAGCAGAGGACATCAGAGTGGACAGTGCTGCTTCAGTACTGACCCAAGAGCACAAGCCCTGATGCAAATCCCATCAAATCAACTCAAGCAAAATACATATATCTTTATAGAAGGTACAAGGTCTATCCCACATTCTGAAGATCAGTCCCTGTCTGCAGACATATCCAGAAATTAGGCCTATTTACTTAGGCAGAAGAGTGATGGTGGAATCACTGGGACACAGCATTACTACTGATCAGTATCAAAATAATTTGCATTCTATATATGTCATTGCTAAAAAAAGGTATCTCTGTTATTTCCTTTAATGCTGTCTTGCAGTTGGACACAGTTGATATCTCTTCTCTTGGGCTGTGTTGCAAGGTCAGGAAAATCACCAAACACAAGGAGTTCAGGACATGACACTTTTCTTGATTTTGTGCTCAAAAGAAAGCTCTAGGGTATCTAAGAGCTCCTGCTCTTGCTAAGCTTTTGCTACTGTTGTCAGATAGCCTAAAAATCTCTTGGTAGCTTTGAATTATGATCATCAAGAAAAAAGTAACTGCCTAAAGCTGCAGCTTTATGATGATGGGTACTGGTGCTGTACTGAAGTGCTTTCCACATACTTCAAGAAGTACACTTAAACTCACCTTCTCTTCTGGGCAAGGTATAAAAAACATTCAATGTTTATTGCTGGAGCTTCCATCTACATCAGTGCCTTTTCTTACCATAGCATCATATTTCAACTGTGCTGCAAAGGGAAGAGGAAGCTTTTGTGTAGCAACCATGAATCGCCCAACATACGCACATTTCTGCGCATGTTTCATAGATTCAGAATGAGCAAGACATTTTCTCCATAACTTCAAACATCAGGAAAACCATTCAAAATTTTCTGCTGATAAATAAAACCTCTGTCAAGTATACATGAAAGCTGGTATGGCTTCTCCAAGTTAGCACATCCTGCTCCGTGTCCCTTTAGAGCACAGAAAACAACAGTCCCCACTGCCAACCTCTTCACCTCCTGTAGAACAACAGGGCTGAGAGATGACTGCAGCCAGCTGCTAGTGCAGCTAACTCCTTTATTTTTCATTCTTTCATGGATAATTTCCCTTAAAACAGCACAGGGAGGATTTTACAATTGATTATCCTCATGAGACAGTCTTTGAAATAGTAACAATATTTTTTTTAATGTGATTGTATAATATTGTCATGACTTGAATATTTTTGACAGTGAAAATAAAGTGGGTGCTGTGTTGACTCTTCTTTCCTCCTTTCCTCAAGGGCAGAAGTGTGCACAGTATAGAGAGAAGGCATTTGCTGCTCTTCTTGGTTTTCAGAAATACAGCACTTAGAAAGACCAATCCACTCAAGCAGTCTTGTTTGTCTTATCCTACAGATAACTATGACATAACAGCTGATTCAGTATTGTAAGGTAGGCAAAGCAAGATAAAAGAAATTAGTTCAGCTTCTTCAGTTTTCAGGGTGAAGTCTGATACCTGGTAGAATTCATCCCTTGCTAGCAGAACTCACATATAGAAATGTGCATGAGAAACAGAGACTTATCGGGGCATTGAAGTTCCTGGCCAATGCCCATGGCCATCAAATATGCCAAAAAGAACTAACCACCAAGTTTCTATGCTGTTTAGCTCTCTATCCTGGTACAAGAGTGCAAGCATGAAGACCTCAGTTTATGCCAGTTTTTCCCTAGTTTCTTTCCCTATCTATTTGACAAGTCATTTTGATGTCATCTAGTCAAGTAGCAGTCAGTAATAAATGACTTTGAAGAACTTAGACACATGGCCTATTTTTCATAATCCTACTATCGTTTCTGATTTGCTAAAGGAAGCTTATGCAGAGGTGGTTTCATGCATACTTTTAAATATTCTAAACATTTTTATCGATGATTCATCCCATTTGCCTTGGAAAGTTTTTGGTTTTGTTTTTTTTTTTTTTGCCAGAGGGCATGGTTTTACGTTTGTTACATTATTCATCCATAATGTCAGTTGACAGTGCTTCCAGCCAGGTAAATAAAGTATGAGAACTAACTGGCATATGAACCATAATGCTTAAGCAGGATCATTTCAGTATGGGAAGATTCAGACATGACATAAGCAGTAAATAGTATGTCTGAGTGTTCTTTACTTACAAGGACTTGAATGACAGTCTCAGCATGTCCCATATCTGAAGAAGAAAAGAAAATGTTTTGTTTGTCTAGAATTAATTTCCTGGCCTGTCATTCAGGAGCTACTCTCATTTCCATGACACTTTGTCATGACAAACACACAAGAAAATGTGATTTTTGAGGTGTACAGCTCTGGTTGGATGATAAGCACTGAATAAGAACTTTCTTATTCAAAGAATAAGAGAGAAAGAGACAAAGCTTTGGTCTAGACACCAGAGAGGACATACATCTTCATGAAATATAAAATTAGTATTTGGATTTCCCAGCCGATCTGTTACAGAGTTTGTATTTCTCCTAGAAATCCAGATGGACATTCAGATGAGGAATTAAGTCAATTCAGACCATGTTTACTGCTTATAATTCCAAAGAATGAAGATTATACAGGGTGATATTAAATTTTCTTTCTCTTTCCTGGTACCTTAATCAGTGGTGCATCCTGCAGGAAAAAAGGGAGAGGCATCAGTCCTGTTTGACTGAGAGGGCAATGCTCTTGCTGTTGCTGGACAATAACATGGCAAGAGAGTAAGTCCTTCAGAATCAGGGTCAGGAAAAACAGCATAGGATCAGGAACAACAACACAGACCTATAACCTTCCTAATTTATTAACTTGACTCACCCCTACAGTTTCAGGTGTGGTTCAAGTAGGACTGCTTTCCTTGTCCTTGATATCTCAGAATAATTCTACAAGATGCCGCTACAAAGCTTCTTTGATTTTTCTTTTACCATACCTTTATCAGGGCCCATCCCTCATGGTCTGTAGCATGAATAGCACTTCTCCATGTACCTGATTCTTATCATGTGCTCCAGCTCTAGAGCTTGAAGAACATATTGCTTAACCCTATACACCTTCCACTTGCTCCAGTAGAAAATGTGGATAATTAAGAAGAAAATATTAAAAAGAGCAGTACTGAAAATGAGAATCTGGACTTGGCCTCTAGCCCAGGTAGTGAGGCTGGAATGCAGCCAGCGCTATCCAGAAATCCTGAGGAAATTTGCCGGCAAATAACCAGGAATGGTCAACCTGAGATGATGCATTCAGGAGCACACCTAGACATGGTGACTTGGAAACATTCATAAGTTCATTTATATTGTTCTTATTTCTTTCATTTTCTTATCATCATAATTGCAAGGGGAAAGGGGCATGGCCACTCTGAGGGAAAGACTGGTTTAGCAGCAGAAGGCAGAGAATCAGAGAAACATACAATGGTTTGCTTTGGAAGACACCTCAAAAATCTTCTAGTTCCAAACCCCCTGCCACAGGCAGGGACAACTTCCACTAGATCAGGTTGCCCCAAGTCCCATCCAACCTGGCCTTGAACACTTCCAGCGCCGGGGCACCCACAACTTCTCTGAGCAACCTGTGGCAGTGCCTCACCACCCTCACAGTAGAGAATTTCTTCCTACTAACTTGCCTTAACCTGCCATTTTTCAGTTTAAAGCCATTACCCCTTGTCCTTATCCCTACACGCCCTTGTAAAATGTCCCTCTCCATCTCTTAGGCCTTTTTAGGTACTGGAAGGTGATATAAGGTACACAACCTTCTCTTCTCCAGGCTGAACAATCACAACTCTCAACCTGTCTCCAGAGGAGAGATGCTTGAGACCACTAATCACCCCTGCAGTCCTTCTCTGGACTTGCTCCAAAAGGACCAAATCCTTCCTATGTTGGGAGCCCCAAAGCTGGATACAGTACTCTACTCAGGCTCTCCCCAGAGTGGAGTAGAGGGGACAATAACCTGCATGGACCTGCTGGCCATGCTGCTTTTGATGTAACACAGGATGTTGTTGGCTTTCTGCTCTAGAGCAAAGATCAGAAGTGTTCTGACCCACAACTGTTTCACAAATTGATAGCCACAACTAAACCTGGGAGTCGAAATTCCATGCCCCGACTTATACCTCCTGAATCTCTAAGACATGACAACACTTAAATACTAGTGGGGTACATCAGACCCCACTTTAAAATTCCTGGAAACGCATGTGGTCAAAATACAAGACTAAGTCTGTCCTTCTCTTCAGACTTCAGCAAATGAGCAAGTTGTATGGCCCTCTTGCTCCCCAGTTTCTCTCCTTTCAGAGTAACTGGCAAAAGCAGCCTACTGTGAAGAATTTTTATGAAGATTCAACACTTCCTTTTCTTAAAGCAATTTGAAATCCTGTGCTCACTGTTGCTAATAAGTGATCATATATGATAATATACTTGATTTTAAACCAGAAGACAATTTATGCCTTTTCAGAACTCGCATAGCAACACGATTCATTAGAATAGCTAATAAATGACAGGCATTTTTTATTGTTCAAAATTTTTGAAGTACACTTTTTTCTTGTTTACATGAAGGTATGTAGTGAAATAGTCAATAACTGTTACTGAATCCTCATTTTCAATTTATGATTGGGTTGTAGAAGAATGCCAGGAATAGAAATGCATCATCATTAAAAATTTTGGGACAAATAAGTCTCAAATACTTTTCTCAGATTCCCCCATCTGCTACAATGGGCATTCTCCAGTGCCTTCCCAAGAGTCTGTCTTGCCTATCAGAGAGCACAGATCTTCCAACACCAGGAACTTTACAGTTCACTGGGTGGGAAACAAGCCGTGAACCTGAAGTGGCATCACAGTATACATTGCAAAGAGTGCTGAAAATTATTAATCATGGTCAAATTGCCCTAAACTTGGAGAATGAGTCATAAGGTATTGCTACATCTCTCCTCCAAATTCATTTAAATATGGTGGGGGTAGATCAGAAGGAATCACACCTATAGCTTTTCAAAATTTAGAGACCTTTAAAGTACAGATGGACAAATACCACAGTGCACGTCACAACTAAACCTGTGCCCTTGCAGGCTTAGCTTTCTGATGACATATTTTGACCTCTAGCAATTTTTCACCAGTGAAATACAAGGCCTAGGAAGAGCTGGCAGAACCTTCCCTGTGAAGCAGCAGCACAAGCACTGTCAACCACAATTCATTTATAAGGGCTCCCCTTCCTCTGCCCTTCTATTATCTCCCCTATGGAAACTGAGCTGATGAGTTCAGTTTGCCCTTTTTGCACCTTTTTTTTTTCCAGATTTGGGGCACAGAACAGCAGGGAAGCTGACAAGCACACCTGTGGGCCTGAGCTGCTATGCTTTAGGACTGGGAAACTGGGGAGAGCTGCAAGAGGGAGCACGATTATCTCCTTATTTGAAGCTGTTCTTAGAGTGAAGCATATCATTCAGTGAAATGTATGATTTTTGAGAATTCCTCTGAGACATGGATTTTGGATATGGCTACAGGCAATGCATTTTCACTGTTCCTTGAACTGTCCCAAGGATGTTGAAACACTAGTATAGCATCAAAAAATTCTATTAGCAAACCACCCCTGAGAAGCACAGCAGAGAAACAAAAGAAGCTCTTGGTTCATGTCTGTTACTGCTGTGACTTTGGGACATGGGGCTCTCAAGATGGTCAATTCCATGTTAGGCAAACTACAGTAGAGCTGTCTTCTGCAGTATGGAGAGGGCAATGTCAGCAAGGCAAGGTGGATGATAAATTATATGAAGAATCTAACCTACCCCTGCAAACCTATGTTTCTCACCCCCTTCCTGCGCTCCCAGGATGCTGGCTGTCATTCAGACCATTGGTCAAGGTAGTAATTTGTCTAATGAAGGAGATTTTTGCTGATGAGAAAAGTCAGACTGCAACTTTTTATAGCTGTTTTACAGAGACATGAAGGAGCCTGAGGCATAAAGTGGCTGTCATGTAATTTAGATAAAAAGAACAAATTAGAAATATGAAAAAAAAAAAGAGGGGAAAAAAGAGATGTGACTTTTGTGTCTTTGTGAACCCCTGAAGTCAGAAGTTCTTAACTTCTGTTTAACAGAAGAGACAAATGATGACTCACTATTTCTTTCTACCATCATAGAATAGAGAAGACATTTTGGTTTCCTTATATATACACCAGCAACTTCCCATGCCTAGACAGAACCTGAAATTGAATTATACAAAAGGAATTATTCCTGAAAAGACAAGATAGTTAAAGTGTGCAGGTAAGATAGCAAAGAGAGCTTGCCTAAGAAACCAGTGTTTTATTGTCAGCTCCTTCTTGTTGAGGAGCCTTAGGGCTCAGTGAGGCTTGAAAGACAGTCTGCTGAGATGAACATGTGATAATATCTCCTCTGAGGAAAACTCTCCCTGTTCAGAAGTGCAGCAGGGTTATCCAGAAACCGCAGTTTCCTCTAGCTTACTGTTAATATGGCCAAGAGCAATACATGCACCACTTGACTAGACGGAGAAATTATTTAATTATTTATGCACTGTTACATCCTACAGACATCAGCACTGCATTTAGATACAGCCATCTTATGTATCAGCACCTTGAAGATGTACCTATTGCCTTTGATTCATGATACAGATACTTAATTTGCAAAAAACCCTAAACCCTTTGGAATATTTGGTCAGTCTCATTGACTGTTTTTCTATGCATTGCCCTGTCCTGCATGTCTGGATCAGTCTGAAAGTTTGCTCTCAGAGTAATAGTCTTATCAAACGAGACACAAAAAAAAAAAAAAAAAAACAAAAAAAAGCGCGCTGTATTTCTCTGAAGTCCTCATTGGCTCCTGTGTAGTTCAACAACACAGAGACACTCACTGGCCCATTGTTTGTAGTGGTTTTCTACCTCTCTCATCTTCTGAAAACTTCATTACAAACGGTGTTCCATACTGAGTATGAATGTTTCCCTCATTCTTGGTGTGTCTCAGAGTGTGGTAGAGCCAGAAGACAAAGAATTTCCAATGAAACCAGATATTTTTCATCTAAAGCAGACACAGAAACAGAAGCTGCTGAGAAACTGCATCATTGCAATGAAAATAAACCCTCTGTCAAATCAGACAAATAAAGCAGAAGATGCAAAGACATTAGCAATACTGGATTTTGTGCAGATTTTTGGCTAACTCCAAAACATTTTACTTACTGCAGTTGTAGCTCCACTTACTAGGAAAGGGTCACATTCCATACTCCATAAATACTCTTTGTTCAATGGTCTTGGTTATTTATCACCATGAGAACTGATGAGTTTTAAATGTAAATACTAGCAATTAGTCAATGAGCAGGTACTTCTAATTGAGGTTACCGAGTCAAAGGTCTTCTGGGGAAATTGGATAAACACTGAATATACATGGACATGATAGAAGATTCTGTAGCATACACCATCTATGCAAATATCACACTTTTCTGCAACACCATATTAAGGCTCCATGTGGTAGAATCCATGGCTCAGATCCTACATAGTGGTCTGAGGTCTCACTCCTCAGAACATTTCCTTATCTTGTTCTTTTTTAACTCTAACTGTAGATGAGGGGTAGAAATATTTCCACTTAAGCTTTTTATTATTATTTTGGTAAGCCATAATTAGGCTGTCGCTCATTCAGATCCATCTGGCAATCTGAATATCTGTGTTCATTACGGGAAGGAGTGATTACGATTTGTTCCAAATAACTGCTGTTTGAATTAACTGAGATGACAGATAAATGCAAATTTCCTCTGCTTCAGAGGCCTTAGGGGAGGTTTAGAGTGCAGAGGCTGTTTTTGGCGATACTTCCTCTACACTTAGCAGAGAAGGTGCAGTCCTCTAATAGATTCATTCCACAAATACTTACTGCTAATTCAGTATCAACTGAAGGGTGTATTTACACTAGTCTTTAAGTTCAGCTCAGGAGGGCACTTTGGAAGGGAGCTCTTAGTAATGCTCACTTTACTGTAGTTTTGGTCACACCAGAAATTTGACTTGGCACACACAACCTGGAATCTGGAAGACCAATGGATGAACCACTAACAAAAACAGTTCTCAAGACTGATCTAGAAGTAGTCTGGAGGGAAATCCCCTGAAAGGTGTAGAGTGTGGACAGCTGATTCATAGCATCAGTGGTTTTGTTCTTGACTTCCATTCTCATCATGCTGCACTAATTGGCAGGCAATGATCCTCTAAAATGCTAGGTTACTGTCTTTTGAAAAAAACGTTCACAGAAAAAGCACTAGATAAATCTGGCAGCTGATGTGCTTACCTATACCTGATTCCTTCTGCCATGAACACAAAGATAATTTTTAGCTAATAAAGTCTTAGCTATCACCAAATACAGGGAGTTAATCAGTTTTAAAAACACTTTTCCCTTATATTTTCCCTAAAGGAAGAGCCAAAATGTTAAATGGAACATAATATGAAGGCTATTTTAAAACAAAAGTTTCATATAGATTACTTCACCAGGCGTGCTGTTTGAGTAAATTATCAGTTCTCATTCTGAGTAAAGCCTGGTCATAATGATTTCCAAGAAGCTATACCGTATTATGCCCTGATTCACAGGATGACAATTATTGTGAATAATCCGCAGTATTCAATGGGTTTTGTTGCTCACCATCACACATGAAGCCAATGCCTGAACCAGCAGAGCAGAGAAATTTTGACAAGAGTTCTTGATTGCTGAAACCATAAATGTTACTTTTTAAAGTCACTAGCTAATGAAAAGAGAACCAAAATCCCAACAAAAATCCCCCAATCCCTCATGCTTTAAAACCTTTGCTCATATCATTCAGTAATTAGCGGGGGAAAGAAGAGAACTGATCACATTCAGGCTCAAATCATTCTCTGTCCTGTTACTTTTCTTCCCATATCCTACAGAATCGTATGAGTATCTAGCAGGATTCACCTTCCTCTCTGCCAGCACTACACCTTCATTCCAGATGGCTGCTCTGACTCCAGTCTTGTAGCATATATTGTTTGACAGAATTCCTGGCCTTTGCAGCACAGATAGTGTAAAACTGGCAATGAAGCAAGGTGGGTGAGTTCCTACATTTTCCTAAGGGGAAAAAAAATCTTAATTTTAATAGGTTTTATCAAAGTACTCCTTCTCTTGAAAGTGCTTTCTAACTGAACAAGTTCAAAGATACTGTTTGAAGACACTGCTGTGTCACTATCAATTACCTGTGAAGCTTCACCAGGACACGAGAAGAGCCTGAGGTGCCACATGTGGATAGGTTTGTTATGATCTCCCATATCTCATTACAGTGAATTAATAAAACAATAACTTGGACCAAGCAGGGTGCTATATCAGTAACTGGTCTTGATACACCCTTCTTTTAAACAAGAACGCTTAAGAACAGGGATTGTAGCATGATGAGAAATGTTGCTCTCAATTTAGTATCACATGACACTGAATTTTACATTCAGATATCTGGGCACAATTCTCTTGCTACCCAGAATCCAGATTTGGCCCCATTAAACTCAAGAGGCAATTTACCAGAATACAAGGAACATATTTCAGGATTATTGATTACTTTCTCTCTCTTTGCTTTGTTGTTTCTCTCCCTCGCCTAATTGCCATGCAAAGAGTTTTGATTTAGCTGCAGAAAGACAAGTGGTTAGCTTAGAAAGTGTGTACATTTGGAGGTTTTTGTCCACGCAATGTCAAGTACTGCTGCAGGAGCTGCTGCTGACACCAAGCTACTGCAACCTCTGATCACTGGGCTTGAAAAACTCAACCTCACACTTCAATGGAGAGATAATTTGTGTCATTTTAACAACCTCATCCTTCCCTGCTTACACTGCAAGGACTGATGTAAGAGTTTCCATGGTGCAGTGCAGCTCTGCAGCCTCAGTGAAATCAGAAACACCCCCTCTTTTCTCTGTTGGGTAAGTCCCACTCTGCAGCTGTACCTGCTGATCCATTAGAATATTGCCTCAGATCTTCTGAGATTACTTTTAAGGTGCATATCTTTTTTCTTTTTTTTTTTTTTTCCTGCAGAACAGAAGGATGTGGGTTTAATATGGAACTTAGGATAAGTAATTATATTGTAATTAGTACAGTGAATTATGCGGCTAGAGAATGTGACAATGATGGGGGAAAAAAAGAACAGAAAATGTTTATATCAACGGAAAACTTTCCTGTTAGCCAACATGACATTTTCCCAAGACTGGAGGGGAACCAATGGAAAATATGAGCTTCCTGGTCCAGCATCACCTCTCTTCCCATAAGCTCTTAGCACCAGTTTCTGCACTATTTCCTCAGGGACCAAACAGAAGAAGAAAACTGACCCAAACTGCCACTGAATCAATGCAACCCATCTTTGATGTTACAGAAAAATGCAATTAAAAACCAAAACCCCATAGTTTGATCAAATGAGCATGGGCAAATATTTTTTGTTCACCATAGAAAAAAAATGGAATGATACTTCACTATATCAACTACCATTTGATTCAGGAAACACATCTGTTGCTTTGATTCTGCCCAAGACTACTTGGACAGCTCTCTGTGAAGACCTGAAATGCTGCAGAACACGGCACTTCCCTAGGTTTAGGGAGACAGACTATGGAGATAAAAAGGAAATCCTCTAGCAAGAATCCTTAGAGGACAAGGTTGCTGTGCTCCTTAAGTATCAGTCTGTTTAAAAAAGGAACTTAAGGAACTGCATGGTGCATTAGGCTGAGTGTCTCAGAGCCAGGCTGTAGATGGATATGCTTTTTCCAGACCTATTCTGTGTACCAAGAACACATACCAAGTCGTGAATCAGAGTCTTGCCAATGTTACACCCATGACATCACCACTGCTTGTGAATCTGCTCCTCTGGGACATTTTTTTTTTCAGAATTTCCAGCAAAGAAGAAGCTTCAAGACATTGAAGTCCATCAGTGTGCAGGGGAAAAATCATTGCACGTGAGGACATTTTGCTGTGAATCATGGTCTTTGTGTGAGAGGGATAAGTAAGGATTAAAGGAAGGTTTGGGGCATTTTTCTCCACAGTATTGCACCTGGCAAGTTTCCAGAGAGAAATAAACCATAAGATCTAGGAGACAGACTGAAAGCTTCTCAAAGACAAAAAGAAAAGGTTACATTCTGCTCCATTAAAAAAATGGCACCATATTTGAAGAAAGGCAGAATATATATCTAGTCAGAATGAAGTTAGGGCCTGACTAAAGGCTAAATTTCTCTTGTAGATTTTGTGGCTTTGTACTGCCATCACCACATTTCATCTTTGGCATAAACATAGAAAATACAATTTTCAAGTTTGATGCCAGGCCTAAAAAAGATTTAAAGTTTTGGAGCAGCACTTTTCCAGTAATCTATTTTACAGTATCTGCAGATTTTAAACACTGTCCATTAGACATACAGTTCCACAAAATGTTCTTTTTTTCAGACAGACTAATACTTCAGCTGCCTCACAAAATCTTCTCTTTTAGGATTTCTAGTTGAAAGATTTCCTTTTTTATCACAATGATGTCACAGATTAGTGAGGGTGGCTACTTCCTCCCACCCCCATTATCCAAGATATTGTTGTATGAGTTTAGTTTCATTTTTCATCCCCCGCTTTCAAAATTAACTCAGCTGTGGATGAAGACATATATCCTATTAGCTCTATCCCTTTGGGGAATGCCGACAACAGCTGCAGCTGCCATTTCATTTCTCCTTAATACCCTTGTGTCCTAGAATACAAATAAAACAAATGTTGGTATCTTGTCCCCTGCACACCCCACATCATACTTTTTTAAACATACTGTAGGGCTACACAAAATGTCCCTGATAAGACATTGTTAGCCACCTGCAATGAAACTATTAGAATAACAGTCTGTGTCTCCCTAATCCATCCTGGAATAATGCAATTCCACACTGAATACTGACAAATTATCCAAGATCGCATAAGCCTTCTTAACTCTGAACAGTGAAATATGAAAATACTGCAGAAACCATGGCAGCTGACAGGTAGAGTCATTAGAAAAATGTATGCAAATCCAGCAGCAAATGACACTGCATAAAGTAAAGCAGTTTACAGCTAATGACTTGTA
This sequence comes from Donacobius atricapilla, assembly GCA_013397315.1. Classification (NCBI taxonomy): domain Eukaryota; kingdom Metazoa; phylum Chordata; class Aves; order Passeriformes; family Mimidae; genus Donacobius; species Donacobius atricapilla. Next base: position 90,716 of record WBMY01011136.1, read on the forward strand.
CTGATGCACAGTCCCATATTCTGAAAAGAAAATGTCTAACATTTACATCGATGACAAGTAAAACACTAATATATTTAGATTTGGGTGTCTTTTGTCCCGCACTGAACTCAAACTTGGAAGATAAACTTAAAAACCTAAGAACAGCAGTCGCAGATCTTGCTTATACTTACATTTTGACATGCCAGTTTATATATTCAAAATTTAGCTAAGGGTAAGAATACAGCATATCATCAGCACTGAATTTCCACCTGCAAGATATCTTTACTGACTGAAACAAGGCTGTGTCTTGTTCCTGTGCAGTAGCAATATAAAATTTGAACTCTTTGGCTGATATTGTCTCAGATTTGCTACCTCCCTCCCCTCCCTAGCAGTGGTACACTACAACAGAAAAGGTGCTGATGGCAACCCGTAAATTAGCAGGGAATGTAAAGGCACACTCAGTGAAGTAGTTTAGATGCGTGCCTGCAAGAACTGCGTTCAGTGAGCTACTACATTTCCTCTGCTGCAAATGGGGATACAGACTGGGAATGAAGACTGGGATTCATAACCAAGCACCCCTGAAGGGAAAGGATGATGAGGAAGAACAGCCAAGTCCAGCTGAGAGGATAGATCTTGAACCACATCCTGCCTAAGAATGCACAAAACTCCTCATGCGCAGCACCAAATACCATCCATCCCTTAGCTTGACTGCAGCAAGGGTTGCATTTCTATAGCATCTTCAGCCCAAGTGCAATGAATGTTAAGGAATTTAGTTTTGCAATACTGAAATAAAGGAAAGCTATCATTCTCAGATTACAGCTAAGGACACCCTGACAAGGAAAAGTGCTGTTCTAAAGTATGTCCTAAAATGAACATATTTAACCTCTGGCAAAACCAGGAGTGGGGCAGTTTTAAAGTTTCAACGAATGTATAGTTCCTACTGCAAAGAATGGAACAGTGACTTAAAAAAGAGAGAAGCAGAGGTCTATCAATTATCTTCCTACTAGAAGTGAGTTGTATTTGTATTATATGGAACTTCCAGATCAAAAATCTAGCCTCTTTCAACTGCTTTGAAATTCTGGTACTAGTTATAATACTCTTTCTCCAATCGTATCTGTACTTTCCTTGAACCTGATTTTAAAAGTTTTAGTAGAAAACTACTACAAATCAATATTAAGATTAATATAAAGTCCATTCAAAAGTGTGAAGTAAGTCTCCATTAACATTTCTTTCCCTCATTCAAGTAACTTGTACCTTGCAAACTGGTATAATTGGCAACATCAACAGCAATCTCAAACATAGGTACCTCTCTGCACTCACCAAATCTGTTCAAATTTCCTAATAAGGACAGTTCATGTTTTCAGCCATTCCCTAGACTGCCTCTACATGCCCAGTGAACCTGCTTGTTTTGGCCAGACTTCTAGGGCTACATCCACAGCACAGCTGGGAGGGTGATGCTAGTGATGGTACAAGATCTTCTAGCCATGGACCCAGACTGTAAGAATCACATTCTACCTTCAAGAAAGCACCTCAAATCCCAGATTCAGGAACTGCGTAATTATTTATGCAAAGTGAAACAGTCAGTCAGAGGCTTACCTGAACAGAGAGGAGGAGAACCAGAAAACGGGTTAGATCTGGCTGAAAAGGGTTGAACTGAATCTGTTTCCAGTATCTTGGCAGAAAATACTCACCACACAGTTACTGGCTTAAATGATTCTGTCTCCAAGATTGCAATGCTAATTCATCACCTTTTTCAGTCAAGCACATCCACAAAGTGTGTTTTATTGAAGATTCAGTGGAGCACCCCATGCACAAACCCAACTGTGATTTCAGTGTGAAACAATTCCATTTCAAAATGTCACAGCACTGTTCGTTTGGTTCATTTTCATGGATTTATTTGGTGATTGAGACGTAAAGAGTCACTTGGTCATTCATAATGAAATAAACCTTCGAATGAACCGCAAACTTTCTCAAAGAAGAATTTTGCAAGAGGAATAAATGGGCAAATAAACCAGAACTGTTATGTCTTTATCTTATAGAATATACCAGACACCTGAAAATGTAGACCAGAGGAAAAAAATTATTCCTTTCAGCAACTGCTTTGAAGGATATTCTTTCTAATCTGCTAATGAAGGAGCTGTATTATTCCTTGGGTTTGCAGAACTCTTCTGGGTATCATAATAACAGATCAATCTCAGAAACATAACCTTCAATTTTACATTAAATGAGGACATGGCATCATTTCCTCTCTTGGTTGTGCTGATAGTAACCATCCATAATCATCAAAATGATTCCCAAAGAGAACAGAAGGCAGAGAGCTTGCAATGAGAAACTGCAGAAAACACAGATAAAAACAAGAAATGGATGGGCAATGTGTGTGGTGAAATATGCTTGGGTCTCAAGCAATGATGTATCATGTACTTGAGAAATGACATATGGCACTTGCCTACAACCCTGGCTGGCTAAACGCCCAGTGCAATGTGGATTATACATAATTGCTTCACACCACTGAAAAGCCTCTTCTGCACATTATAAACACATTCATATTAACTTCTTACTAATGAGACAGGAGGTAGCGATGAGAAAGAATAATTTCAGAGAGGAGTACCATGGGTTGCAGTGCAACTGGTGCAACATTTTATGCAATATATTACACTGTCTGTCTACATAGCCTATCTTGAGACATGTCCAAATAACAGTTTCTAGTTTCATGGTCTCCATATAAATATGTATTATCAAACAAAAATCCCTTGTATACATAGTGCAGGAGAAAGTGATTGTTAAAATATTTCTTACTGGATACAAGATCCCATAGCACCTGTGCAGGCCCATAGAACAGCCTTCCTCAAATTTACCTCCATGTGAAAAGAAGAAAACAGCTCAGTATAGCTATCTTATCAATTTAAACCAGAGCTGCTGTGGCAATAAAAAGAAAAACGCTGTCACTTCCTACTTCTTACTGATTTTATTTCATTTTCCAAAGTAATCTATTCAGAGCTACTACACTGCAGAGGGCTACATCCATCTGCCAGCCTTGAGCTCCAGTTGAAGGACTCCTGTCCATATCTCCTAGTTAATTATGGGCCAGGCACACTTGAACTCCATTTTATGTTACATGCTTTTGTCCAGGATATGTTCATCGTGTGTTAAGTTTTGAAGATTTCCTTCAATGGCTTCAGGGGACGTTGTGGAGCTCCAGCAGGAGGAGGATGCAAGCTCTCAGCTCTGCTTGTTTACTGAAAAACACTTCCATCATTTCCTCCCAACACCACCACTTCCTTACCTATAATTATGCTATTCAGTTCTTACTATAAAGGGTGAGAATTATAGAAACAGCTCATTTTAAATGTGCAGACTGTTTGCTTGTAAAACACTTGGCTCTGCCCGTGCAGGAATAAAGCTGGTTTGTGCTCTAAATAAGGAGTAGGTTGCAATGCCACATGGCTGCTCATTATCACTACATGAAACTAGCTGTAATAAGATGCACATGCCCCATGAGTTAACTCCTAAATGGATTGGGCTGAAATTCCCTGATACTTTCATTTCTACAGCTCAGCGTGTTTGTGAGACATGCAGTAAGGTAGCAGGAGGGGTAGGACAGATGTCTGCCACTGGTCAAAAGAATGACAGGAAGGTCACTGGATTTTCATCCAAATATCCTCAATAGTTTTCATGAACTGTATCCTCTGACTTTCATTATATATTCACTTGCAGCCTTGGCTGCTTGTCTGCTCTTCCTGGTGTACATCTGGGTGTTGTCAGGGTCCATAAATCTGTCTAAGTACTGCCAACTGTTACCCATATGAATTCCAAAAACCAACATCACTAGATTTAAATGCATCAGAAAAATAATCTGATCCTATTTCCAGAAAAGTCTACCTAATTTCTGTCATGGATATCAAAGGGAACAAGTCACCTGGAGAAGCCAATAATAGTTTTGTAAATATGTATGCATTTGAAGCCAGTTGGGTTTTTTGTTTGTTTGTTTGGTTGGTTGGTTGGTTTTTGTTTGTTTGGGGTTTTTGTGGTTTTGTTTGTTTGTTTGTTTTTGGTTTTTAAGGAAGTCTCAGTTCCTTACTGCCGTCTTATTGTGACTTCAAAAAACCCAAAGAGATGATTATCAATTTTTTTACATCTTTGACATACAGAGTAGCTATGACTGAATTCTCATTGCTTAATAAAGAAGCCGTTATTTTCTTTAATCTCATTCTGTAGACAAAGAAACTGAGGTGCCAAGCTGGTCAACTTTATCATGTGTATTTAACTTTTTAAATTCCTTAAGTTTTGCTTATTACACTCTTGATAATTTGCCTTTTGTTAAATTTTACATTATTTTTTCTTTCAACATCTTCAGAAATATTTTGAGTTTTTTTAATTAGTTCTTGCACAGAAATAATCTCACAAATGCACCAGTGCATCTGCATCTGGTTAATCTATTTCCCAAATGTCCATGAGCAGCAGGCACTGAACAAGAGATGATAAATAAAACTTTCCATCGATGGACCAAATTTAGTCGATGTCTTAAAATACTTTACAAATATGGACAAGCGAAGTTTCGCTCTTTTTACAGATGGAGAAACTAAGGCATAAAGAGATTTAAAAAAAATCAGACAAACAAACAGCAAAATGTGGATCAAAGCTGAGATTTCCTGATTTTCGTCCTATCAGTCATGCAATGCACTAAGTCAGAACAGCCAGACAGAATTCTGATCTGGCTCTTCAAATTTAATACATATGCAGAAGCATTTGAAATTTTCAGGTCTTTTTAATAAATTTGAATAAAAATGTAGCATAAGAAATCTACCTTTTATAGTGATACACCTAATTTTACTCTCTGTTACAGATCACATTTGAGAATTTCTATCAGTATTATGTCAAATGAACAAACAGTGAGAGGGCCATTTTAGGCAGTGTACACCACACTGTGAGGCTTTTAAGCCATGATTTACCTCTTTATTCTTCATGGTCCCAACTTAATAATCTCAGTATTGAGAAATGTTGGCAAATGCCAAATCAGCTGCATGTCTAACAGTGCAGATGCAATGTGCACACGTGTGCATACACAGACACAAAGCTGAGACCCGTGCCAACTTCCACATGAAGAACTATCACTTTGATGAATTCACACTTGCACAGAAGCTGCACATGCTCTGGATGCTTTCAGGTATCTGAGAGCAATAATACATTAACCAGGTCTTTATAATGTCATTTTAATTTTTTTTCCACTGAACAGCAAACAAAACAGATGGGTCAGGCAAGTGAGTTCTGCTGGTGGTTCTAGCTTCACTTGACATTGAAAGACCCAATTATCTGAATTTTGTGCAGAACTGTGAGAAATGGGGATGGCTGCTTCTGTGTGGGATGGACTTATTGGTCCCAGTTTGTATCAGACCAGCAGATGTTTGACTGCTTCCTTTATACTAATTCTGTGAACCTCTGCCATTTTGAGAAACAGAACATAATAGACAACACTGGGAGTTTTTAATCATGGATACTCTGAGTGTCCAGATTTCAAGAGGATTCATGATAATCACAAAGCCCACTTGCTGTATCATGCACATAGGCACTGCATAGTCTAAAATTCTTGGCTAAAGGGTAATAAATATAGGAAATCTAAGAAGCTTTTTTTCACGCTTGCCTGTTGTTGCAAGTAAGTGCACATTAAATTTTATTTCTTTATGGCCAATTAATATGCAAGCAGCAGCCGAATGTGAGTCCTATTCATCCTTTCTAACACTACATTTGGTTTTATAGCAGTATGAAAAGCAGTTAGCTGCTGTATTTTTAAAATTCTGTTAATTGAACACAATGCTGGGACATTGAGAAAAATTCTAGGAAATATCTAGGCCTCAATAACTGATAAAATGGGATAAAATGTCACCAAAAAAGTTTCAAAAAAGACCAAGACAATCAGTAACTCCAGCTGTTCCCTGTCAGCAGGAGCCTGACATGCCTCACTCCAGGATGCCCCTTGGGGATAAAATGTTCAAACTTTTATGGATGTCATAAACTAAGGAGAAAAATTAAAAATCACTGAAGTAAAAAATACATGGAGGAATGGTCTGGGTTGGGGGTCTTGAAATAAGACATTGACATATTTTATACAGATATGCAAATTAAGACTGGGACCAGCCCTGCAGAACAGTCTTTTAATCCTACAGGGAGATCTCTCTGCATGTAACAAGTGAAAGAGTATTCCCAAATATCCTTTATGCTGACCTTTCTAGTAAAAAGAAATACCCAGTTGCATTTCCCATTTTTTTAAGAAAACCCAGTGTGAGCTGGAAGTGGGACTGACAGCAGAGAGTGGGGTGCAGCCATAGCTGACATCTCCCTGTGGTGTGGGGTGTCCCGGGGCAGCAGGGCAGAGCCCGGCAGCCTGGGCTGATGCCACTGTCCCAGACAGAGGCAGGACACAGGGGACACCAGGAGCAGCCCTGGCTCAGCAGGACCCATGGCTGAGCAGAGCAGGGTTGTGGCATCACTGGGACACGGGCTGATGGCCCCAGGGGGCTGACACGGGCTGTTGGTGGCATGAATGAGACCTCAAATTGGGGAGTTTTGGGCCTGTAAGATTTATTAATGCCCAGACAAAGAGCTCCTCATCCATGTTTGCCTGCTGCTAAATTCAGCAGTCCACGTTTGGGAGCAGGAAATGCAGGGTAGTGTGTTCTTTACTGAGAGTTCAGACACTGGGACCCTGAATCTGGGTCTATCAGAGCTCCATCCAACCCTTTCCTGTATCAGGCAAACATCAGGCAGTTCAAGTTCAAATCATGGTAATGACAAAAGCAATGGAGTTGGGATCTCAACAAGGTCACTGAAATAACCAAACCAAGAGGGGCAGTTATTACATAATGTCTATCAAATACATTGGTGCCTACCTCATAGCAAGATTTCCACCTCGCCATTACTCTTGTCCAAGGCCAGGACAAACCTACTAGGCTGCAGCTAATGGGTAGTTTCAAATTCTTTAAGATTTAATGAACCACCTACTCTTTCACAACAGTAATTGTTTTCCACATATTGCTTATTCATAAACTATGTATCTAATCATGACTCTTCACTTCCTATTTACTCTAGTGAACAGATCCTCTGTTCTGCACAGGCAGCCCTGTCACCATGCTTTAAGTCTGGGCACATGTGCAAAAACCTTTGTTCAATAATTATGTAAAGTTAGTGGGGTAGAAGGAAATCTTATCATTATCTTTTGCTCCAGAGGATGTGAGGAGAATATAAATAAATCCAGACACTGTAAAAGCTTTGCTTCAAGCTAGGCAATTAAAGTATTTCAGATTCCCACCAGTCTATTTAAAGCAACTTAAATCTTTTTGATGGCCAGTAGTTCACTCCAGCTGCTTGCACTGGCTAAGCTTCCTTAACACACTGCCCAAAGTGTTCAGGAAAATGGCCTCAGCTCCGGATGCACATTAATACAGATGAGACTTTGGGTTATGGACATGTCTTCAGAAAATGTTCTAGGCTACCTTTGTCTACTTCAGAAATACACAGACTCCCTCATAAGGCTTAGTGCTGTTTCACAGGCTCATATACTTTGGCCTTTACTCATATTGGTAAGACTTCCTCACCCAGAGCAGTAGCAGGTCAGAAGTAGGTTTTGAACAGCTTGTAGAGCTTTAGAACAATTTAACTCTCTCTCTCAGTCAGTATGTACTTCCCAGCATTTGCTGAAAATACTAAAAATAACAGCTCTACCACAGCTGGATTGGCCAGGATATGTTCAGGCTCTTTGGGAGGTTATACAGCGCTTTCACTCTCTGAATGCCTGAAGCTGCTCACAGCCACTGAGAAACTCAGCTTACACACTGCCAAGGAAGAAGCCTAGTGCTAGTAAGGAAGGGGATAGGGGATGGAAGTGATTGGAAGGGAAAAATATTGTTTGCTTGCATCAATTTAGGTATATCTAAAAATCCAGTGGTGAAAATACTAGTATCTTGCGTTTTACAGCACATTTCTCCCATCATCCATCCCACCAAGATACAATACAGACTATAATCAGCCTCAAGAAAAATGAAAAATAGGAGAGTCATTCATCTTTTAGGATAAACCTAAGGAAAAAAAATATTATCTTAAACCCAAAAAATCCAGACACATTGCCTTAAGAAGTCTCGTCAGTTATTTGTTTGAAGGTCTCCTGCGTGCAGTTTTGGCAGAGTCTGGAGAAGCAGGGGAATTTAGGAGGAGGAACAACAGCAGTGTTAGAAACTGTAGAGGTAAAAACTGATATCACCTTAGGAAAAGCCTAGAAATTCTAGAAATAAAAGTTTGTGACAATTTTTTTTGTTCGAGCTGTTTTAATAAGCTCGAATTAGGAGCAAAGACTAATTCAGAGAAATATTATTTTGTAGGTATTCTTTGTAAATAATCATAACTGCATCAGAGACGTCAGACTCCAGTAAGTTACAAAAATATTTATAATGCTTGAGAGCTTTACACTCCCAAAGGATTCCATAAATGGAGTGCACTCCATAAATTCACAAGTAACTTCCTCTAACGGCATGATGCTTCCACAAAGATGAAAAGCAATAGCCCATTTAAGAGCTCACACTGCCACTCTGCAAGGCATTACATGGCAGGAAAAACAACACTGTGATCCATGGAAATTGTGGGAAGTGCAGACAAGCAGGACAGAATTACAGAAATTAGAAATGGGCCCATGCATCAAACAATTGCTCTGCTCTTAGGGAAGGAGAGGTAGTCTTGGTGCTCGTCTGGTGCCTGCCATTACTGGCCCCAATATTCTGCTGTCCTGTGGAGTATATTCTCCAGTATTCTGGAGAACTGGTACTGTGCTGATAAGAGAAAAAAGCTGCAACATTAGTAAAGTTTCAGCAGTGTCCTACATTTTCTTTAACTGCATCCTAATCAAAAGCTAATCATACTGGACTTTGTTTATCTAGTGAGATCTAACAAGAATCCAGACCCAGAAAGCATGTTTCACCTAATTCATACTGAAGAGGGTAGGAAAAGCCAAGTAAACAGTTGTAATTTCAATGTGGATAGAGTAGGTTTATGATACTGATTTGCAAAAGAGAAAAAATATTTGATTCTATTTTCAAATATTAAAATGTGAAAGATAAAATACTGGGGAGTAAAATTTTCTCACAACAAATAAAACAAAGGTATTAGATATTATTACTACCTTGAACATATCAAGATGTCAGGTACAAACTGTTCCTACTGGGGGAGATTTTTTAGCATTTCCTTTATGGTGTGGAGTGTTGGGCCTTTAACAGTGAAAACAACGATTAGACCTTTTCCTTCAATTTTATGTTTTTGTTTAAGAAGAGTCAAGCTCTTCTTCTGGTGCCAAATAATAGGACAAAAGGCAGCAGCAGAAACTTATGCACAAGATGTTCCACCTGAACCTGAGGAAGAACTTTGCTGCACAGGTGACTGAGCACGGGAATAGGCCATCCAGAGAGTCCTCTCCCTCACTGGAGATATTCCAGAACAGTCTGGATGCAATCCTGTGCTGTGAGTTCTGGGATGACCCTACTTGAGCAGGGAGGTTGGACCAGACCTTTCAACCCGACCCATTCTGTGATATGTTGAAAGGCAACAAAAAATACCGAAGTGTTTTAAAACAAAAGCAAGTCCTTTCACTTGCTCAGCATAATTTCATCAGTAGTTTTTATTTAAAAACCAGGAAATGCATAGTAGAGTAAAAAATTAATTTCTAACCTATAAACAAGATTTCATCCTTGTTTTTGCATTTGTGTCAAAAATAACTTGAGGACAAAATATTTTTAATTTTCTACTTTCTTATTTCCTGTGTCTTTAAATGTTCTGTCAAAATTGTTTCAAACTTGTGTTGCAAAGAAAATATAAAGAATAAATTTTTATTTATACTCTCATAATTTTTCTTCCTTCCTTTCAACCGCAGTTCTTACCAGCTTTTATTATAAATAAAAAAAAATGAAAAATTTGGAGACAGGTTTTGTGGTGAAAAGTCTCACACTGCTTTCTAAAGTGATCAAGGCTAATAATCTAACAGTTACAAACTGAAAAAAAAAAAATCAGCCCTAGAGATTCTAAAGTGAGGGAAGGCCAATCAAGCCAGATAATCCTAAGAGGTTTGGTTCTTTCAAGTAATAAAATTTACTTGAAGTATTCTTATTTCTTTCCCTGTGAAACTTAGTGATAACTAAGAAGGTACAGGGTTTATATACAAATCATGACGGATATTTCTGAGGTCAGGCACTATTTCTTATTCCTTTCCCTTTGCACATGAGAGCAATGAATCCGGCATCAAGTTGAGTAGCAGCCATGAGCATCAGATTTAAAACTCATTATATGGACCTTTTCAAGTACAAGTGATGCCTTGGGAAGGCTGACCTGGAGCAGAGACTAGACAGAGCTAAGAGAATAAAGTAGGTATTTATTAAAAGGCCTTTAAGTATACACCTTGGGCAGTACATGAGCCTGGCCATGGCTACACACAAGATGGTCACAAAATGGATGACCAATCACACTTTTATAAGTTTTGGTCCATTTGCATATTGGGTTTAATTGTCCAGTTGCAGCTTCAGATTGTGAAGTCTCATCCTTCTTGTTTCTCTCTTCAGTCCACTGTTGTTTGTGCTTTTGGGCCTGAAAGGTGTCCTTGGGCTCCAGCTGGAAAAGCATTTGTTTTGTCTACCTAACCTGTGAAGAGAGCTTACTGACACTTCATATGAGGCTCAGAACTACACCCCTAGGCAGCACAGAGTCTGAAAAACATGAAAGCTAAAACTTAAAGCATCATCTCCCCCATTTAGATGCTTGACAAGGCCTTTTGAAATTTGTGAACAAGGAAGTAGTACATCTCACTCATACAATTAAGTACCTGTAGGCTTAATACAACTGGTATGGTTTCACTGTGTACCACTTGAACAGCCTGAGGGACCTTATTTTAAAGAGAACCTCTATCCATGATGAGTAATACAGATCTATGGAGAACTGATGGCTCCAGTCAGGAAGAGCCAGAATGCACACAGTTCATGTTTTCTGCAGCTGATTTTCAACAGCCAGTGGAGACTCATACGCCAATATTTTTATTAAAAATATTATTACTTTGCATATTCTGCACATTGTATTTAATGTAACCATGCCAAAACCCTTTGCCTTCACTTTGTTGATCTCCAGTTACAGTCCAGGGATATCATAGTACCATCACAATTAGTTCAAAATGACCAGTCAGAAAGTGGAGACTGTTTGGAGACAGGGAAGAGCATTTTTGTATCAGCACAACGCAGTTTTTGGCACAGGCACACAAAAAAATCGACAGCATTGCACTAAATTGTATTTGCAGCCTTAGCTAAACTCTCCTAGAAAATAATCAAGCATAACTAAGAGCAAAGTCAATAATCTACAAAATCAGAAATTTATCAAGAGCAGTGGAACTTCATATGACTTAAATCAAGACTGAGTAATCCTCACAGAACCAGATGACCCTGACCAGCTTCAGCATAAGCTCTAGATTCTGACCTAGAACAAAACTCAGGCATAATGAATGTTTTCAGTAATGCAGTATCTTCCAAGTTTATGTAATCATGCTTTTCATTTCCTTCAAGACCTTACTCTCTATGCTCACATTTCTCTTGTGTTAATCCCCAATTTAGCTTTGATACCACAATGTGTAATCCTGGCAATCAGACAGAATCTTTCTGCATGCAGTCTTGGTACTTTTCTTGAGCATTTAACAGTGTAATAACTTTCATATCTAAATATATATTTTTATAGCTAAGTATTTTAACACATAGTAGAGTTGGGGTGCAGTATAACAAAAAAAGACCAACCAATCCGAGGTAGCTCAGAAAAGTAAATACACTACAGTCAGAGAAATGCAAAAGGCTTCAAATTTCTTCCTGTATTTATTTTTTAATTTGATCTTTCAATCTTCTTCCGATTATCTGCAAGATTTCTTTTCAGTTGAGATGCTAGTGATTCTAAGAAACTCATCTGAGTCCCATCTGGACTAAACTATTAGGCAGCCTGATATTTTCAGCTGCTTTGAGCAGTGAGCTGACACGGCTGGTTTAAAGTTCAGAGTTAAGACACACCACATCATGAGCTGTGTCACATGTCAGTCTGCCTCAAGTGCATCTGCAAAGCTGAGTGCCTGAATAAAAACCAAATATCCACAGAAGCAACCGGATCTATCATGAGTCAGAGATTCACAGAATTATCTGGCTTGGAAGAGACCTTCAAGACCATGGAGTCCAACATCAACCTAACACCACCATCATCACACCCAAACCATGTGCCCAAGTTCAACTTCTAAGACATCACCCAAATGCAGGCAGCAAATTTCTGCCATTGGGAACCAATTCCTGTGTCCTAGCAGGAAGGACAAATGTCTTTGTTTTCTGTTTTTTCTTGAAACCAAACAATTTTGGAGCCCTTGGCAGCTGACACAGCTGGAAAGTCCATGGCTTTGAGCCAGGATCCCAAGGCCACCAAGCTTCAGAAGGACCCACTGGACATCCCCAGCTCCCCACACCAGGCGGGGTACCTGCTCCTGGAGCTCCAGGAACTGCTGCGCTCGTTCCTCCTCTGAGTTGTCTGACAAACCGTTGTTATCAGAGGAGCTGTCACTGCTGCTGTCCCTGGGTGAGGCAGTTTGAAGGCCGCCTTGATGGAAGGCGGGACCACCACGGGAGAAGAGGTGGGAATTGCAGGTTCCTCTGGCTCATCCAGCATCTTAGCTAAGCACATCTCAAACACACCCTGTCCTGGAATGCCTGTTAGAATTGCAGGAATCTACGTACCATCATCTCATTGAGCTAACTGAGAATGTCTCTTCTATATTTTTAGAGATACAAGCCACAACATATAACTAATCTGAGAATTAGCAGAATTAAACATCAGTATCATTAACACTTACTGCTCACACTTCAGTCATACAAGTATTTTCAGTTGTTAAGTTAGGTTCATTTTAACAAATGCTAGATACATAATGTATTCCCTGTGGGGAGTATTGTTTGTTTTGGAAGTATTTATTTTTTGTCAAACAACTGATTCTCTGTGAGAAAAATATCATCTGCTTTCTGTCAGTCATACAGTGTTCTCTTGACAGTCTGAGCTATCTGTATAAACCAATATACTTGGTCTGACTTTATCAACTCTCCATATGGCTATAAGCTTACTCAGGTTTGTTACTCTATACTTCTGATTACATCAGAAGAGGTCAGCATTTGGCTCAGGTACAGCGTACAGCCTGAAAGCAGAACTAAGCCATTGGAGCCTGCTTAGAGTGTACTGCTCTCCATTGCCAGAGCTTTCCAGAATGCTCTGCCCTGGGCCCTTAACACTGTCCTGCCCTGCCAAGCTGCACAGCAAAAATGCCCATATATACTTCATTTTCTTCTGTCACTGCCAGGACTGAGGTAATATCAGCAAGAGTTGGTGGCATTCACCTCCCTCCAGTCACCAAAATGAGCCATAGGATCTGCTCTCCCAAGAAGACCAGATCCAGCTGGATCACATAATTCATTTAGAAGAGATGAGAGCTGTACCTCAGTGTCTGCTGTGAAATCTGAGAAAACTGATGTACTATTGGTGACAGCATAATGCTGCCCTAGCAGGAAAATGAAGACAGCCAGCCAAACTCTACTGATTTGCTAATGATGCTTATCTACTGTAACCATCCAGAGAATTGGAAGTGGCAGAGTGGTGAGAAGAAAATCCTCAGGGAAATCAGTCTTAGACAAACTTCTGGAACTAGCCAAAGGAATAGGAGGGCTCTAATTTGTTGAAGACTATTATTAGAGTTAAAAGTTCTCTTTAATGAGACAGTAAAACTTAGAGGTGATCTTGCATTTTGGCCATGGGATGTCTTTAGAGCTGCCCATCTCATATACTATATCCACTGGCAAAATGGACTGAATTTAAAAGAGCTTTTATAAAGATGTGCAAAACCCAATGAAACTTCCAACCTTTGAAAGATGCAATTATTAATCAGAGTATCTATGAAGGTGAGGGTAGAGACGTTCTGTGGGCAGATGACCTCAACCTAGCTGGGGAGTCAGCGCAGCTCTTGGGCTGAGGACAGCTGGGGCTCCACATACCCAAGGGAAAGCAAATGAGAAAACACTCTGCCATGTCAAATTAAGACACAGGGTCCACGGTGGGTCAGAGCCTGTGACTGCTTCATCACTGTAGTTCAGTTCATAAGTAGAGCAAACCTCCAGAATAGCAATCTAACACAGATTATAATATGTTAGAGTTACAGTCTTTCCAAATTAAGAATACCAGGAAAGAATTCCACAGATAATTAATATGTAAATATTAATATGTAAAAATCAGATATATATCTACTGGGCCTAAGCTCTACTCTTTCCAAAAAAAGCATCTTCCACTATTTTGACAGTTCTCATTGTCTGATCTGTTCTTTGTTGGACTTCCTCACTTAAGAAAATTCACCACTTTAGCTAGAAACAAAAAACCCAAGTTGTCCAGAAAAACTGTATGCAGTTCACATATAAACCTGGCCTGGCAGATTATCAGGGATAACTAGGGCATATAGAAGAGGTATTACAGTTATGCCATCTGGTACCACACTCCTAATGATCTGCATTCCCCATGGAAATGCCTTAGGGCAGAATTATTGTTCCTTGATATGGATCTCCCACATGCAATTTTATCCTGCAGAAGGCAAGAAGGGCTTTCTCTGCCAGATATCTATTGTCAGTAAGTCTTCAATAGCATTATTGTAATGGAGCACTATCTGATATTCTAGTCACGTTAGATATAGTCAGACTGGTTTTTATTTCCTCTCTCCCCTGTTCCTCTGGACGCTGTACATTTTTGAAGCACTGGTATTAAAATAGCAGTAGGCTGCTGAAAGTTTGATGAAATCTTATTTTAGTCTCGTATGCAGTCTGTCAAAATTCAAATTCTTCTGAAACTGGAGAGATTTGCTACAATTTCTGTTTTATAAAATAAAATTGGAAAAAAGGTTCAGACAATGTTGTCTTTTGCCATTTTTGGAATAGAAGTGTTTTATATTGAAAGAATTACAGGTTATTCCTCTGCAGAGGAGAGATAAGATATATTGTAAATGCTCTACATCAAGAACATCAATAGCTTACTAATGACCTGAAAATCAAAAATTACCTGTTTAAAAATGGAAATACAAATGCTCACCGAACACAAAGTAATTTGCAGATAACATCAGAAAATCTGAGGCATAAAATGAGATAACCAGCAAAGGACATAGAAAAAAGTGAGAAACACTTTTATAAATACAGTCAGGATAAAAGACCAAGAACATTTCACTGGTCTTAAGCAAGAATAGTGAAAAATTTATGAAGGAATGTAAAAGGACAAAGTATTCAGTGCCTGAGCCCTCACAGAAAGAATATCTGTGATCAGATTCTTAACACATTTCAGCGGTGTGGGACACCAGCTAGAATTAGGAGAGAAGAGATAGCAGATATTTAGTTGCGACATGTGCATGATAATGGAGCCTGCTGAAATCCACCTTGGAAGATTAAGAAATAATTGAAACAATCTGAACTACTTTGAGGACACACAGAGGACTCATCAGAATGACTATAGAATGACTTTCCTTTTCTCCCACAGAAAAGGAAAAAGATGGAAAATTATAGGCTAGTCAGTCCAAGTTTAATACCTGGAATGATACCACAACAAAATGTGAAACAATCCGTGTATAAGCATCTAGAGACATAAACATGGTAAGAAACAGCCAGCTTGTATTTATCAAAATAAAGTGTGTTAAACCAAGCTAAGTTCTTTCCAAGTGAATAACTTGGCTTTTCAGAATAATTTGCCTTTTTGGGTGGAAGAAGGCAAGTAAAAAAAAATGGATGTTCAATTTATTGAAGTTGTGGTAGTCTCAGACAACCTCCTCACAAACAAATTCAGGGAATATGGCTTTTATTATATCACCATAAAATAACCACCAGCTGTGGAAAATACCTGCTTCAAGAATAGTCAATATTATTCTCAATTCCAGATTGAAATACTGAAATCCTTCTTGTTGCCGACATTACATCTGTAATGGGAAGGGATGATTTCCTGCCAGAGCAGCCCTCTAGAGGAAGTGTGCCAGACCTTATCTGCACTTATCACCAGACAAACCAGTGAACCTCGAA
This sequence comes from Donacobius atricapilla, assembly GCA_013397315.1. Lineage (NCBI taxonomy): Eukaryota > Metazoa > Chordata > Aves > Passeriformes > Mimidae > Donacobius > Donacobius atricapilla. Next base: position 106,816 of record WBMY01011136.1, read on the forward strand.
GCAGAGGTTCATCTGGAAGCAAGAAGACATCTCTGCAGAGAGCAGCCACTAAGCCAGTTCTCTGCCTGTGCAGGTGACTGGTGCTGTCAGGGTGGAGCGAAGTAGCCATGACTGTCTTCCAGTGACCCTGACTGTCAATGCAATTAGCAGCTTTATGCCATCTGTAAACCAAGCTATTCCTAGGAAATAGTGATTGGTACTGTGCTACATCACTGTGGCATCTGGCTGTGCTTGTGTTTCTCTTCCCTGGTACCCTTTGGCCTGCAGATCCTGTGACTCTGGCTGGTGGGAAAAAAATGCCTCTTTCAGAGGGCACCTCAAAAAGAATTTTCTTCAACACATCCGTAGAAAGGAAGGACACAAATACCTGTCTCATGGCCTTGAGGTACAGCAAACAAATTCAATCTGGTTGTACCAGCCCTGTGATGAATGTCTGGTAACACTTAGTCCCAGATGGCAGAGGCACATGCTGATGTAAGTTCACCCAGCTGGTCTTTACTGTTTAGAATTTGAAGTAGCTGTAAATTTATCAAAATATTCACCAATTCACAGATTGTACAATAATATATTTATACAAATCCACAATGACTGAGTTGATACTTTCAGGTCATTAGCTACAAGTCCAAAGTTTTGATATATATGAAATTACCATAAAATGGATAACTTGGGAAGAATGAAGGGATTTTTTGAATGCACAACAGGCATCATTTTGCACACGTATACTTGTTTAAAAAGACATGTACCTTTGTTTACACAGAATATCAGTAAGTCACTTACTATATTCCTAGGTTAGTGATCTTTTTCAACTGACATACATGAACTGAGCAATTATCTGAGCAAGTGAGGCATACATGCAGTCCCCTATAGTAACTTCAGCTGATAGGCTGCCATAGTTAATTGGATCACACTGGATTGGCTCACATGTGCCTAAGCCCTGTATTACATCTGGATGTAGTTCACTACATTTCTATGTATTTTTCTTAGATTTTTCTATGCTTCTTTATTATTATACAATAATAGTCTTTTAATTATAAAAGTAGTTAAAGATTGTTTCTTTTCTCCTCTTTAAAAACCAGAGATCAATTTGTAGGTTCTATTCTTACCATGAAGTAAAACTACATCTTTAATAATAAATATTCTGTGACTAAAATGCTTCTTTTTTTATCAGCTTTCTTATGGGTCATTTTCTTTCAATAAGCAAGGTCGGGGACAATTACTAGACTATGCAAGAGTCATCTCTCCCTCAGGAGGGTTTTAAATGATAACTTACCTTATCGGATCTAACTTCATGTAGAAACTGATCTACAGGTTCTGCCTGGGGCCTTTGTGGAGTCACAGAAATCAAGTTATTAGCAAGAGTCACCTAAGGGCTTGTCTACAGGGGACACTCCAAAAAAGGGGCAAGGTTTCATCCAAAAGCAAACAACACAATGGAAGCATGCCTGTATTAACAATGAGTTAAGACAAAAGTGTCATGGCACACATTTCCTCGAGTGCTGTATGCAGTTTTGGACACCACAATATAAGAAAGACATTAAGTAATAATTAGAGAGCATGCAAAGGAGAGCCATGAGGACAGTGAAGGACCTTGATGGGAAGCCAAGTGAAGAGCAGTTGAGGTCACTTGGTCTGTTCAGCCTGGAGAAGAGGAGACTGAGGGGAGACCCCATTGCAGTCTAGACCTTCCTCATGAGGGGAAAACAAGGGGCAGACACTGATCTGTTCCCTGTGGTGGTGACCAGTGAAGGACTCAAGTAAACAGCATGAAACTGAGCTGGAGGAAGTTTAGGTTGGATATCAGGGAAAAGTGTTGCATCCTGAGCCTGGCTGGACACTGGAACAGGACCCCCAGAGAAGTGTTCACAACCCCAAGCCTGACAGAGCTCAAGAAGCATTTGGGCAATGCTCTCAGGCCCATGGTGTGACTCTTGGGGTGTCCTGTGCAGGGTCAGGGGTTGGACTTGATGGTCCTGATGGGTCTCTTCCAAATCAACATACTCTGTGATTCTAAGATTACAAGTTCCTATGCCAAGGAGTAAGTATTCTGACATCTTTGGCTTCTTAGATTCCTGCTCTCAGCTTGATGAGGGTGAAAAGCAGGGAAAGGAGGCATCTTTATCATGGGTCCAAACTACAGCAAATATTCACTACATAGGAGGCAACAGCAAGATGTTGTACCAAACTTGCTTCTTCATCCCTCATCAAAGCAGTAGAACCTACATTACCAAAACAACTTTACATAAAATACAATTGGTTCTGTGGGGCTCAGAGGGGAAGAATAACAATTATAGGAGTCTAAAATTTCTATGCTAAGTCATTGTCCAGCCCAAGCGGTTCTTTGATAGAAAGGAACTGTACCAGAAGAGGCAGTAGCACAGCAGAAAGAGAAAGCAGCCAAGAGGTCAGGGGGAAAGGAAGAAACAAGCCTCTACTTCTATCCACTTCTAGAATTTTGAAGAAATCCTCTCTGTTGTCTTCCTCATTTGTTGATAACAATGACAAAAGTGCTAATGTAAAAGCAGCCTGTGAGTGCTTGTACCACAGGATAAATTGATAAAGGTGACAGGTAACTTCTTTCACTGCGCTATGTACTGACTGAATGTCAAGGCAATAGAGAGATGCAGCCCCTGAGGCACTAGAGAGCTCACTCTTGATGACACCACTGCTGAGACCTCATTAGGGAAGACATGCAGCTCCGAAATGTATTAGTGCGAATGTGTGTCTGATGTCTGGATGTAATAGATTCATCAGTCATTCCTCTCTAGCACTTTCTCAGTGTCCACCCAACCTCAGTTGCCTCCTGTGACTGGCTAAAATTACAATGAATTATTTCATCAAATTTAGGGCAAGAGGGCTCTGGTCTATTTGTTACAATACTGCAAGGTCTTGGCATTTGCCAATTTATGTGGAGTAAGCTACTATGGAACTTAGGTTAGAAATGCAGGCTATGTATGTTATGAATTTAATTCTAATAACCTCAAGGACAGTGTTTTGAATAGTTCTCCTGAACTAATTAGTTGGTGACTTTTTAAAGCTTAACTGATAATAATTTTATTGTCACAGATAATATTGTGGAATGCAGCTAACAATCACTGTGATTAGATCCTTCAGTAATTTTTCAATCGGTAAGCCTTATCAAGATAATAGGCCTGATCTTCGGATTAGGTGGCAGCATGCATTGTTATTGGTCTTTGGAAGCCTCAGGGAAAAAAACCTGGTTTTGGCAAACACACTGCAATGGGGTTTTTTCCGTCTTTTGTTACTATAACTCTTTCCTATCACAAAAATCTTTGGTGCTATCTCTGATATATTAGAAACTTCATGAATCTTTCAGGACAAAATCAATTGGCTAGCATTAGAAAACAAGATTTTACATTGTAGGATCAGAAAACGGAGGCAAATAAATGTTCTAAGGGCTATTGGGGTGGGGTTTTTTGAGCACACATAAATTTTAGAGGAAGTTGAAATGCAATATTAAGTGAAGCAGGAATGATTGTGCATGAAAAGGTAATGAATTATTTAAGAAACATAAAATAACCTTGTTTTTTAAAAAAGTCAACCAACAGTTTCACAAATTAAATTATTTTTATTTGAGATCTTTAGGAATCCAAACAATTTTAGAAATCATCTGCATCTTTGACAAAACCGCATGTCAGAAATTCAGGGCATGTGATAACCAAAGATGAGCACCCTGTGTAGAACAGAAATTTGTCACTTTCCACTAAAAAGTAGTAACTTTTAACTTACCCTTACAGATCAAGTTTGTGTAGAACTACAGTAGAATTACAGTGTAATTCATGCTCTTAGTCTTGTTCCTGCTGGTGGAACATTGGTTCACTGACATTTGGTGTCAGTACAGCTCTATCCGTACAATATTTACATATGCACTAATGGACTTGTCACCACTAACGGCTAAACGCTGAAGTCCTTACTTAGCACCCAGCCAGCCTTTCCTCAGGATGATGTCGGGGGGAGTTCTGAGGTGTGTATGAGTAAAATGCTGACTGAGCATGCAGCCACAGAGCACGAAGCGTAAGTGAACTGTCATGGCCTTCATTTGAATGAAATTAACCAAGAGGCACGGCTGAACAAAACAGATCTCTAATCCTAGTTACTAAGTTCCACTGGACTTTAATTTTACTACACTCTAATTCAACTACCATTACATAATTGATGCTGAAGTAATTTTGACTTAAGAAAATATTACATCATTTTTATGAGACAAAACAATAGATACAATAATCTTGTTTTAGGATTTCATTTCTAATTTAAATTCTGTAGGCCGCAATGGGCAACTGAAAGTTTGGGGATTACAGAGAGCAGGAGACTATATCTGGTTTAGGAATGTTTATTAAAATGCAGCCTTAGTGAATCGTTCAGCAGAGCACTGAGGATTAAGCACACTACTCAGCCTGAATCCACATCATCTGCAAATCTGATATTTATAGTGGTCTCTGCATTGCCCAGACCTTTAGCAAACTATTTTTAGTGGCTAATTGTCCAGCTGCATTACATCTTCACCTAGTTTCTCTTTCTTAGCCAAAAGGAAATTGAAACCCCGAGGAAGCACAAAACCCAAGCCAAATATTAAATGGCATTGGAAATGCTGGAATAGTGGAATATAAATGTCTTGAAGAAAAAGGGAAACTGAAAAATCAGCACAAGAAAATCTATCTGAGAGGGGGCATTTTAAAAAAATCGTACTTGTCCGTGAGAGTGTGTTGAAAAAACATATCTAACAGCTTTTGTGGTGGGATAAAGCAACAAAGAAGTATAAATTAAAGACTGGCTTTTAAAAAGCAGATTAGAATGGTAAGAGATAAATGCAAATGAAGGGTCAAAGCAGCATGAAGCCAAGAGAGCAAGGATGTGTGGAAAGCCCAGGGCAGAACAGAAGAATGGATAAAAGACATGCTGGATCAGAGGTTTTCAGCTGCTACAGCAGCATCACTGAGGGCTGGATAAGACACAGGCTTCTGTCAGTAGTGCTTTAGGAGTATTGGGTTTGCCTGAACCAGTCTGACATTTCCTCAGATGTGTTTATCAACTCTCTCTGAGGGCAGCTGGCCCCTGGCACTTTGCAGCTCTGAGGGGAGGAGCAGGAATTGATTCTTCATGATTGATGCTACTGTGCTTGAATGCAGTTACTAATTCCTCTGCACAGCTGCACAGCAAGCTTCCCCCATCCCTGAAGCACAGCTGGAATGCAGCCTGTCCATGCTCTGTGAAGCTCTGTACTGTAAGACCCCCAGTTTATGAGGGACACCTATAATGCTCAGCCGTCTGCTTTGCCACCAAGTGCCTAGAAGGGAACTGAGCAGACAGGTGGTTAGGCTAAGCAAGCTACGTGGAATGGAGCAGAGAGATGAAAATCACATTGAAAACTATGAATTAAAAATCCCTGATTCTAATGTCAAGAGTTTATCTCCACAGTTTCTATCAGGTCCAGACTCGGCCCCGTGTTGAGATTTCTTCTCTGCTGCTCAGAACTTGGAATGGGGGTTGTGTTAGCACTGTAATGATAATAATCTCACGGGCAACCTTTTGAAAAATTTCACAGGCTGAGAGAGTTGGGGTAGTTCATCCTGCAGGAAAGAATGCTATAGGAACACTTTAGTGTACCTTCAAGTACATAAATGATGCTACAAGAAGGCTGGAGAAGGACTTATCACAGGACAAGGGGTAATGGCTTTAGGCTAAAAAGGGGTTTCATTTAGATTAAATATTAGGAAGAAATTCTTTCCTGTGAGAATGGCAAGATGCTGACAAAGATTGCCCAGAGAAGCTGTGCATGCCCTACACCTGAAAGTGCTCAAGGCGAGGTTTGATGGGGCTGAGAGCAACCTGGTCCAGTGAAAGGTGTCTCTACCCATGACAAGAGGGTTGGAGTTAGATGATCTTTAAGGGCCCCTCCAACACAAGCCATTCTATGATTCTGTGGTTCACTGAACTAATTAGCTGAGTAACATTTTTAACCTAAACAAGCAACAGTGGTGTTCCAGCATGTCTCAGCTATCAAACTGTCTCTGGTTATATCTCTGTTGCTGTGATTGCTCAGGACTCAAGCTTCCTATCAAACATTAACTCCTTTATCATCCACAAGGTCCACATTTTGGGTTTCTCCATGCCTCAGATCTGGAACAAGTAAACCACTTCAGCAAGTGGGAAGCATGAGTCCGGAAGGACCAGCTCGGGCTCAGAGGCTGCATGTTGGATTCAGTAAGCTCAAACTTCCATAAAATAGCCATAAAGTACAGATGAAGCAAAGTCGAGAGGGTCAGCTTAGCTGAAAAAAGAGCAGTCCATGGTGCTGGACACACTCGGATGTCAAGCTCCTGAACTCCAGACTGCTGCATTTCCAAGACATTGGTACCTGACGTGAACAGGTTAAAGCTCACTCAGGTATTTCACCGTTTCTGCAAATCACATGGATAGCAACAGAAAAGTCTGATTTTTTAAAAAAAGCAGGCACATTTACCCTCTAACTACACAGAGAAGGCAGCAAAGACACACTGCTCAGGTCAGCACTCAACAGAAATGTCTTCAAGGGGCAACCAGATGATTTTAGAACAGTCATGACAGCATTTTCCAGTTCTGTTCCTGCTGTCCTGCTCATAATGAGCCTGCAGTTATTAAGCAGCTCATTATAACATCTGATCAAGCTTTTTATTTCCCCCAATACATCCAGACTTGGAGTTAAAAAAAAAAGAATCTATTAGACTTAAACAGCCCTTGTGTACAAGATGAAAGGAACAGTCTGCTGGCACACATACACATCTGATTGCCCTGGGGATCTGCTGTACGTGCACTGTGACTGCCATTTGTAAAGTTTAATACTGAATAAGAGCTATTATTCATTTAAAGAGAACCAAAATATACCAGCATTTCTATCAGATTCACAGGACAATGGATCTGCAGAGCCCAGGAAACTCATTAAACTTAAGGGAAAATATAAAATAATAAGAAAACTCCTATATGTTCAAAACAAAAAAAGCAGAGAGAGTTTTCTCAAATTCTTCTTAGCAACCTGTTGGCTGAAGGATTTGTTACTAAATGTTCTCTGTACCAGAATGCAAAACCCTTTCTTAACTCACTAAAAACATCTACAGTTTAACTGAGTAAGGATCAAAAAGCAGTGAAGAAGCTATACTACAAATAACACCCAGAATGATAGCTGGATGCAAATACTATTATTTATTTGCAAATAAAACACTTTTTAAAAAACCTTAATCTTCTTGCCCTGATGACTCTTCAGAAGGATGTGGCCATATTTATAGTTATTTAATTGCATATTTCAACTTCAAGGGTTTTCAATGATGTATTTTTTCAATCAAAATATTAGCGCATTGGTAGAGACATGCCTCTATACAACTGCTACATGCTGTGAGAAACACTCATCCTTGTGGTTCTGCTCTGTACTAATTTCTATTAGAAATGGCTTTTGTTACGGATTAAGGTTCTTTCTGTGGCAGGAATGAGCAGATGTGTTCATAACCTCTCATCAGGAGGGAACAAACATATTGTGATTTGTGCCAGCTTACATGTGCAGGCACCATGGTCATTAACAAGTCTCACAAACACAGTGGGGGATTGTTAGCAACAGCATTCTTGTCCAAAAATAGTCTGTAATTTGGTGACCAGCAGGAACAAGTCCTGTGTTTATCTTCAGAAGGAACAAATATGCTTTACTTATGAGAAGCCTGTGTATTGGGTCTCTCTGAGAGGTAATCAGATATGTGCAGATTGGCAGTCAGACACATGGAGCATTAGGTAGCATTCTGACAGCTCTGTTGTCAGCAGAGCAGCCTCTCTGCTTCAAACAGAAGTTGACTCCGTTGAGATCAGCCTTATTTTACAGCAAAGAGTCTCTGTTTACAATCTCTGAATTAATTTATGTTCATATTAAGGTAAGCTGGAACTTGATACATTTAGAGAACCAGTCCGAGAGAAGCAGGCAAGAGAGGTGAATTATCTGTTCTTTTTTCCTAATACTTTGGACTCACAGTTGTAAATGTTATTTAAACTTCATCCTGCCCCAAAGAATAATTTTACTTGCATGCTAATATTTTTGTCATCTGAAAGCCAGAAATATTGTAATAATCTGAAGAATCCATTAGGTTTAGTGAGGTCAGGAGGGACTTCTTTTTTGCCTGTACATAACATACATAGATTCTAAATGAACAGTGCTTCATCCTTTCTAAACTCAAGCTCTCTTGCTCTTTTTCAGACATTCTCAAGTCATTATAAATTACACACACACACATGTGCGATTTTTAAAGGACCATCCCCTCTACTGCTGTATGTATTTCTTTATATTCAAACCTACTGTATCCTGCCTACATTCTGTACTGCTGGAACCTGGTGTTTTCACCAGTAGATTATAAACTGCATGGAAAAGAGCCATATTTTATCTTAAGACAACATCTCTCTAGTGAAGTGCACTACCAAAATCTAAAGACAAACACCAATATTATATAAGCAAGGTTAGTATCACATATTGTGCACTTAGTTAAATATCTTCAGAAGTTGCAACAACACATTTCTGTTTGCCTTTCTTTCTATTCTTCAAGTGTTAGGAGAGACTTCCTGAAAATACAGAAAACACTATTTTTCTTTGAAACATGAGAGTCACTGCCCTGGCAAAGAGTGAATGGTTTAATTCATCTGCATTTTTTCATTACCAGAGAGGCCCCCGTTATTTTTAAGCATCCTTCTTCATGTGCTAACATTGCAGTAAAAAACATCTGTACTAGAATCCAGGTGGGTTCATTAGTTGTCTCTCCATCCATAGCTAACTGGCTCAGAAATACAGTCTCTTGCCATGAATACCAGTAAGCACAGATTCATTTAATGTTACTCCCCTGTGAAGATGGCCTTGCATCATCATTCAAAGTCCTATTGCATTTAGCTCCCACTTCATTTGGAGATGCATTTGGCCTGAGTCTCATTTAGAACAGCACTATTTTAGTTACTTCCTTTTAAAAGGGAGAAATTCCTTGGCAGAAAAGGAAGAAAAGCTCAAGGAAACAGCTCAGTCTGGAGGTCAGGATATACCATACTGGATCAATATTGTACTTGGTGATTGTGGTGTGCAGACTTCTTTTTACCGACCTTTAAACAACTCTTGCAAATTTGTTAATGACATCCTATGAAATAAACTCCACACGAAGTAACAGGGCTGTTAAATTTGTAAAGATGGGAGGTCATGCACCAAAGCGTGGAACATCCTGGAAGAGCCTGACCAGGAGTGGGATAGCCTGTGTTGTTCTAGCAACAACTAGAAGAACACAAGTAAAAGAGCAATGTCTAACTGAACACTGTATCTTTAGAAGACAAACAAATTTTTCCCTTTGGTGTTACTGTTAACACCTTAGCTTAGTAGAAATAAAAATTTTTTACTGTTCATTGAAGACCTAATTCATGGTTGAATTTGCATTAGATCAGAAAAAAAAACAAAACCTGAACTTTCAATTTTGGCTTTACCTCACTGGCAGAAATCCAAATTCTGATATCAAACTAAAGCACTTGCAGAAAATACAGAAACATTAGTGGGAATTTCTTTAGTTCTTTTCTGAAAAAACAAACAGAAACATTCTTTACTAATCTTAGGTTTAGAAAGTGCTTGAAGCTGGGTATGAGAGAGTTGTTTGGGGTCTTTAGAAATTCATGTTGTTTTGGCAGCATCTGCACAATATTAAAGCATGTTGAAGATTGAAAATGTTTATATTTCATTATATGTTGAGAAAACCAGTTTCACGGCCATTGACTTTGACTACCCTATTCTTATTGTCGAAAATGATATCACACTGCAGTAACACACGCTTAGATATATCAAATATTTTACATATCTTGAAAGAAAAATAGGAGATTCATGAAGCAAACAGTCTCTTCTTGTCTGAGACCTCCTGTTGAACTGAAAATTTCCTGGAAAAAACATAACAAGGAGAAATATCGCCGTTGAGTTCAGAATGCTTTGCAGCAATGGCAAGGTATCTGTCTTTTCAGACACCGTGGTAATCCTCAGGGGCTCACCTAGCAGTCCGAAATGGAAACACAATTAGTACTCTCCAGGCTCCTCACCACAGCTTGAAGAAACAAACATTTTCTAATGTACAGATGTTTTCTAATGACATCACTAATGACTGCATCACCGGACCTAGTGAAGGTCACCTCATTGTTTTTGAGCAAGGCTTTGACACATTTCTCACTTTCAGTAGCAACAGTCACTAATAAATCTTCCTTTATTGCTACAAATGCAGAAGACACCCCACGTAGAGGATGCAGGAAATTTTGGGGTCACTCGTTGGCTGCCATCAAGGGGTGGTCTAGAGGCGTCCCTGGGAGGATGGAGAAGGCAGTGAAGCCCAGGGTCGGCGTGTACCTCCTGCTCTCCCCTCAGGACCCGCGCGTGGATGCGCTGGAGGCAGGCGAGGCGGCCCCGATGGCTCTCGCACGGGCAGCACTGCCAGCTCCCCGGGAAAGGCTGGAGCGGAGCGCTGCAGCGGTGTGCAGGGCGCAGCGGAACTACCGCCAGGACTCCTAAGTCCGCTATGTTAAAATAGGGCCTGTTCAGTTGTGAAGGAACCTCTCTGGAAATGAAAACTCGAACGCACCCGCAAAAACCTCGGGACTGACGGCGGCCGCGTCAGGCGGTGCCTGAGCCCCAGGGTACAGGTACAGCGCCCCCGCCGCCGCCGTGCCCGCCACCACGGCCCGGGCGGCCGCCCCCGCTCGGAGCTGCCGACTCCCGTGCCTCCCTCCCGTTCCTAGGAGCGGGCTCTCCCCCTGGAGGCCTCCGGCGGCATCGGCCGCGCTCCGCCGCTTATGTAACGCGGGGCCCGGCAGCGCCCGGGGCTCCGCGGGGCAGCCTGGCCGGGGGGCGCCGCTCGGGTGCGGGCACGGAGCTCAGCCGCGCTTCGCAGGGCACACCGAGCGTTCCGGAAAGCGCCCGCGGCGCTCCAGCGAACGGGAATCGCTGAGCCCCGTCCGTACGGTGCTGAGCGAACGTGGGCAGCTCTGCAGCCAAGCGTTGGTGCTTGGTCTCCCCTGCCGTGCCTGAAGCCCTGCGGCCGCACGCTGACGCCCTGGGCTGTGCCGGGCCTAGCGCTTGAGGAGCTCCTGCGCGTTCGTCCCGGAGGGCCCTGCGACAGACGAAGCAGTGCCCGCAGTACACATGTGACTGGCTTCTGCAGGCCGTCTGTACCAGCCCAGGGATCTGCTAGCGCCCTGGTTGGTCATGGCGAGACCCAGCTCCCTGCCCACGGGGAAACCTGTACCCAGCCTCGACGAGACACCCCGGAGAGAACAGACCCTCCCAAGGAATGGGTTTTAGCACCACCTCCAAGGATCTGTCACAAGGACTCTGGGAAGACTGCTGAACCAAGGAATTGTGTAGGATGGTAGGTGGTAAAACTGACATTAGGATCAAGCACTGTTTTTCCCAGATGGGGTGGGGAGGTAGTGTAGCAAACAAGGAGTCATTCCATGCAAATTCTGATGTGTAAGTACCCCAAAGCACTGCAAATTCAAATGTGTGCCTCGTGGCATAGCACAACTTCGGTCATAAGGGGAAACAGCCTGTCAGCCCCTTGGTCCTCTCACCGCGTTAATGGCAACTTATCCAGCTACATGCATCCTATCTTCACAGCTTTGATCTCTGCTCAGCAGAGGAAGGAGGCTGGAGAGAAGCTGTGACAGGAGCTGTGAGGGTGGGTGTAACAGGGGCTGCCGTGCTGCGGGGCAGCCCACGCGTCCCCGCGACACCTCCGGCGCTGAGGCGCGGCCGCGGCAGCTGCCGGTGCTCATTCAGCGGCCCCGCCGGGGCCCGGCCTGGCCCGCCCGGGGCTGAGGGCGTGCGGCTCCCCCTCACCGCCCTGCCGGGATTAATCGCCCTCTTTAG
>WBMY01011136.1:119181-166719 GCA_013397315.1 Donacobius atricapilla
GTTCGCCCCCACTGCCCGCGGCCGCCCGCCTGCCAGCGCCGGGGTGCCGCTCCCGGCGCTCCCGGGCGGCCGCCGCCGTTCCGTGGGAGAGCCCGGGCCGCAGGAGGGTCCCGGGGCCCGCTGCAATAGCAGGAAATAAAGCTGCTGGAATGAGCGCGTCCGGCCCAGGCAGCAAAGGCACCGGAGGAGAAATACGGGGTGGGGGCGTGCCAGTGTCTGACATGCAGCCTGATCTGCACCGGCCAGGAGTAACAAAATCCTCTCGTAGCAAAGGGTGGGGTTTTTTTCTGCAGAGGCTGGGTGTTCTTGGGACGTTTGAGCGAGGCTGCTGCGGGGCAGAGATGCTTCCCGGGGCCTCTGAGCATCACTTATTGAGTGACCCCTTGAAGCGCTGAGCATGGACCCCAGAGAGGATTTCTAGGTAGTTCTCTCACCTCCTGCCTGCAGATCAGCTTTAACAGAGGTTTTGGAGCTCGGAAACTTCAGCGGACAGCTGAAAGGTGGAAGGCAGCCATGCTGTTGGACCCATCTAAGTGTACTGGTGGTGTCCAGTGCTGCTGCTGGGTATCATCACTGCTAACAACACACATTAGCCTGAGGTCTATGATCACTTATGTATGGCCTGAACTTTTTTTTTAAACTTCATGGCAGATAAAATTATTGTAGTCATATGACTTTCAGAAAGCTATATCCAGATTATTGTAGTCATATGACTTTCAGAAAGCTATATCCAGGGCCCTGGCTTCATTCTGTACTAATACCTCTTTATATAGAATTCAGACTTGGATCAGTGGATGGGAAAGGGATGCAGTGGGTGAACTCATAAACCTGGCTTGGCGTAACAAAATCCTGAAACAAAGAATGTTACACTATGGAAATAAACCTCAAAGTCCACAGCAGCGTCAGGGTCTGTGGTATTCTGCGCACTAGATGTGTAAATATGTGATTTCTGCCCAAAGATTTTTTTCCTTCAAGGTATCTTCTCACATTAACGCCCTGATAGTTTTTAATAAATGACGTCAGTGAAATTTGAAATAAACATTGAGAAATTATAGCTGACTCATAAAACAAAGCTCAGTGTGGCAGCTGGTTAGTAGATACAGTCAACAGAACAGGGGGCAGGTCCATTTTCTCCATTGAATGATACTCATTACATGCATGTATATTTGAAGTGTGAAAATATTCAGTGAAGATTAAGTGTCTAAATCCACTAAGAACTTGATCTCAATTCTCTAGTAATTCTGGGAATAACAAGAAAATCTAAGTTGTCTAATTTCTAGTCATCATGACAAAGATATTTGTGTTAAAATTACAGATGTATGTATTAATCATATGTTATTTGCTGTGTTAATTTAGGGACATGTCTCTTCTGAGATATGCTCGATACTAAGCCAGGTTGCAGACTTGCAGACTTTTCAGGCTTCAAAACTGTGATGACTGCCAGTGGCAACTTTAATGCTTTTCTAGATGGTGTGTGTGTGTCCTATCTGCACGTGTAATGCAGTGGAAGTTCAAGAGCACTACATTGTAGCAAACCGAAGGTCTACAGCTTATTTGCTATTAAGATAATATTGCCATGATTAGTTGCCACACCCTGGAAAACAGAAAAATGCCATTGCCTTGCAGAAGACCATGCAGTTTTTTCCCCCATGCCACTTTTCATGCTCAGCCTGAGTTACCACATGCCTGTCTATGAACTTGGAAAAGTCAATGAAATCCCTGCTGGAGACTATCATGCAAGTGCATCAATGCACAGAAGTCCAGAACATATTTAAACATTATTTTTAAAAGGCTGCAAACACCCAAAAAGTCCAAAACCAAACCAAAAAGATCCTTTATGAAAACTTGTTTCATGTTACCATACTGTTCTCTTAAAAGACTTCTGTGTTCTTCTGCTACCTCACATCACTGCTAAGACAGAACAGCCAGGAAAGATTTCAGAAAGGTTTTTTAAGTCCTGATGGGAATGGACCTTTCACCACTAGGGCAAGAGCTGCCAGACATTCCAGCTATAGTTCAAAGGGACCCCGTTTGAACAAGAACAATTGTACTGGGTTTATTATTTCAAACCCTTGCATCCTTAAGACACACAGGCCTCAAGAACTAATGGGCATTCCATTAATTCAATTAACCTGGGAAAAGGAGACTGCTGTGCCCTGAGAAGAAAGCAATACAGAACACAGCTCCTTTAGGAGCTGAGGCTCAGAAAGACAGGATTGTACAAAACCTGTGCGAGAGCTGTCAGCACAGCTGAGGCAGTTGGCACTTACCTTCTCACTTCATCAGGGACTGACTCCTGGAGTCAAAGATGTTCATGTTCCCTCAAACACCAAAAAGAATGTACCCATTGTGATACTTGAGAACAAAACTGAAAGTGGCAGCATGTACCAGTGGGAGAAGTAGAGTGTTTTCTGTATTCTTCAGAGGGAGCATTATCAAAAAACCCCCAATAATTATAATTAAAAGTAAATTCTTACCCCTCTTATAATCATCTTAAATGACTGGATATAAAGATTTGAAATACTGGCTTTTTTTCTCCGTTACTGTTTTGTTCTAGGCTCATTTACATCAATGAAACAAGATTGACTGGTTTTCATTTGGTCTTGGAAGACAGGCACCAAAACACAATGGTAGTAATACTGAATCTTGATCAAATAGTTATTTAGTCTAAAATGGGTGGCAAGGTCAGAGGTGTCTGAATTCCAGATAGGAGAGTGGACCCAGTTCTCAAAGTGGAAGCAATTGTGCATTAAAATTTTCATGCACTGGCACTCTGTTGCTATGTTCATATCACTTTAGGGAATGTACAGATCATCTCTGAAAACCCTTCTGATTACTGTGGAAATATCAACAAATAAACCAATAAATCATTTACATTCCTACCCATATTCTTCTGTTCCTCTACACTGCTGTTTTATCTCTCCCACTCCATTTTTCAAACACATTTTCAGAGCCAAACCAATATCTACTTGGCAGAATTATTTTAAACACATATTCTTATTTCACCTCAATATTACTAAGTGGCTCATCTTTTTATAACTGAAGGCAATTCTTTGCATATGAAGTCTAAATATGCTGTCTAACTTAAAGCTACTAGAATCTGTTATTGCAGTAATCACTCCCTCACTAAGTCTGTACATCAATGCCTGAACTGGGAAGCCCTCCCTTTCTTCAGTGCATTAGTATTGACAAAGCTAGTCCTTCAAATACATTTTTAATAACCTTTTTATATGGTGCAATATCACTGAAAGTTCACTGCATTTATTTTTGTCAGTTCAGAATGATGGGATTTTATATGAAAGGATTGAAAAGATTTTTTTGTTAGTTCTCTTCATTTTAAAGGCTCCAAAGCATTAATGCTATGAACATTAATATTTTGGCCTGATACATAATCTGTGTCTGCACATATTGCAGTTGGGCTAATGGGAGAAACCAGAAAAGTAGCTTTTCAGGAGCGCAGCCAAATTGCAGGGATGTCCTCTGTGGTTGATGATTTCCATTTCTTTTCTGATTTTTTTAATGTCACTGTACCAGAACAGTGGCATAGGCTGCCTTTCATGTTATCAGAGACATCAAAGGGAGGTACCAAGGACCTGTCTTTTTACTGTTTGCCGCCTTTTCCAGGCACTGACGCTCCCACCTAATGAGTCCAACATGCTGCAAAAACAGTATCCCTGTGCACGAGCAGCATGCTAGCCCGTATTGTGTCGGAGGTGCCAATGTGCAGCTTTCCAGCTCTCGAGAGCTTTGAGCCCAGCTCTAGTCTCAGCTAACACACGGCAGCCGTGCCTGTGCCGGGGAGCACGGGCTGCTCCTGCTCCTGAGCTCACCACGGCTTGGGCTGGGAACGCAGCACGAGGCTGTGGGGGGAGGCAGCAGTGCCAGTGACTGCCTTCCCTTAGTACATTGCACCCACCTGCCCCTTTCCCAAAGCAAAAGGATCCTGCTGGAGCCCTGCTGCGCCTGTCTGACCAATAAGTTTCCTGGCAGAAATCCAAAGGGATGTGTTTGCAGGATGAGCATGCGAGGCCCCACAGATCTGCCCCAACCTTCCCCACCAAAGCAAGGGAAGAAGCAGCTCTTAAGCGATAAGTTGGGTGGTTGCATCTCTGTGTGCACTTACTGGGGCTGGCACTGGCTGGGAATCTTCCAGGCAGTTGGAACAGATGAGCCAGAGAATAAAATAATCTGCCCTGCACACTGCTTATCAGTTTGATCCCTTGGTAGGGGATGAGGTCCTTGGAAGAGGACATGGCTCTTCTGAACTAAATCAACAGAGGATTTTGACATCATCCAGTGTCTTTCAAAAACATGAAATTCATTTTCCAGCTGTCACTCACAATTAATCTGTTTATTCATGCAGAGGGGTAAAATTTAGTTCCCTTATATTACACATCTAAAAAGTTCACTCTGCAAATCTGTTTTCTGAAGAAAGAAGAAATTTCATGAGAGTAGACCAAGACTGCCTCCTGCAAAAAGTGACTGGAACAGTCTCTTTGCTTCTCATTGCAATAAAAAAAAGTATCCTTTGCATTTCCCTATATTTAATTTTTTTCTATATTCACTTCCATTATTGCTTTCTCTTTCCATCAGGGGCTAGGGCAGGAGGAAGGCTCAACAGAGAGTTCTGTTGTGTGTATGAAATAAAACTGTAGCAAATGAAAATACCAAAGCAAGCTTATTTTTTTTTTTTAAATAGACAAACTGATAGGAAATGAGTTTACTATGGGACAGAGTCAGGGGGAGTGGAGTTCATATAAGATTTTCCACGCCATTTCATAGCTATCGAGTTAAGAACAGGCATCAAGTTACAGCAAGGATCACCTGGTAATTTTCCTTGACACAGAGTGCATGCTTCTCATTCCATTAGACCATGTGAAGGTAATGCAGTGAATATTACACTGACTTGCCAAACTGCATTAACCACAGTGCTTTCTCTCCATGACTTTAAGATGATGCCTTTTGGAATAATAGCTGCATGAGGCTTGTGGACAATATGACCAAGTATTTGCATCTTTGCAAAAGTTTGAATCCTTCAGCTTTCTTGAAGCAGGAAATATGAACAATATTCATACACACCCTAATAGTCATATAAAATATCACATTAGATATTCAAAAGGTACAGGAATAGGTTATTAAATGAAATTGAGCATCTCACCAACAACAAATAGGATCAGGGTTTCCTAAAAATGAAAAAAAAATCAAAATCTTGAGTATGATCTCAGACAATCCTAGGTGTATAATCAATGCAGGGATATGTCTTATCTCTACTTTAATTTTACACAGTGCAATGTTGTAAGGAGTAAAAACAACTCACTCTGACATTCCTGTGTAAACAACATTGGGCATTATTGGAAGACCAGGAAAGTATGACAATCTGTTTCAGAGCCCCAAGAACAAAGGCCCATTTCAGTTTATATGGAATTTCAGTGTAGCTAGTATATTTCATGGCAAGCCATGTAATAGCTACAAATTCCTCAGTTATTTTCACTATCTGGAGCAGAGGAATTATCACATCTTCCATTCCTTTGTTTGATTGCAGCTGAATCCCTGGAAAGCTGTGTGTCACACTTCTCTACCTACATTTTATGTTGACATCCTCCTGCGAAAAATGACAGGTGTGATGGGCAGGTTTTGCTGGCGTGCACAAGACTTCTTTTTATATGTAATAAAAGTTCTTCTTGACTTGTGTCTGCACTGCTTTTATGTGGCTAATCTAGAGCCCTGGGCTATTCTAGTTGAAACCTAGGAGCTCTATATCCCAGTAACAGACTCTGTACCAGTACCACTGTATTGTCTGGCTAAAACATCTCAATTTTAGGTGGGAAAAGAATTCAAGTGTTCACTTGGGCCAGTCATTGAAACTTCCAGCTGTCTCCTGCTCCTTCTTGCTTACTGTCAATAGCAGCATCCATTGCATCACCAGCAGTATTAAAACTGCAGTATCTTCTGCACCAGCTCACTTCAGGCAAGCAGTGAGAGTGATGACCATCATCTCCAAGTCAAGCTGCCTCTGAACCTCAGCCTGACTCTCAACATTTCTGCATCCTGTGACCAGGAACTCCAGACCTATATTCACCAGCCACTGATAGAATTAGGGACCAGGACCAAGCAGCAAAATTACTGCCCAACTTCAGTGAAATCTGCAGAAGGAAATATTTTTTCTTTCTGTTCTTAGAAATGAGACACATGGTACCAGCATTTTCTTAATTACAATGAAGAGTTTGTGAACTCACTAGCTTCCAGCTGGAATTTTGTCCCACAGAAATCACAGTACTGAGTATCTAGTGATGATAGTGAAAAAGAAAGGCTCCAACAATTTATATGGAAAAGATCTGCGCTTTTAATATTAAAAAAAAAGGCATTTGCAAATAACTAGTCCAGCTTTTAAAGTAGATCAATTTATTTTTCAAAATATGTGTAGAGATTTGCTTTTAAAATTGACAGCTGTAGATGCCAGTATAATTTTCTTTTTGTTCATGTAATTTTTAAAGCATGTTCTTATTATACCATTTTCCTGGTTTGAAGCACACTGGTACTACTGAACCTTGAAATGTAATTCTTTGGGGACCGTTAGCAGTGATATGCTGGATCTTTTTTATAAATTATATTATTATTGTTATTTATTTACACAAATGACACAAAGAACTCTTCGTTACTATCACGAGGACTTCATTCTCTGGAAGAAAGGAATACCTGACAGAAGTCATCATCACAGCTCCTGGCAGTATCTTGGTTGTAAGTCATTGACAAATTCTGTGACTATTCTGACAAAAAGCCAAGTTTCTTTTCTTTGAAAGGAAGTCCAAAGAATTAATTTAAAATTCCAGAGTAAAGTGGCTTGGAGGAGCTAACAAGCATAGTACAGTAAATAAAATCAGTCTGTCTTTAATATAGTAAATACTACTGGCTGAAAATCATATTTTAGAATTACTGGCTGAAAATCATATTTTAGAATACATTTATTATAGGAAACTACTTAGATAATGAAAGTAAATCTAAAAATCTAATATAATTTTCATCATTTATGCAGTTTGTTTGCTTTTTTACATTTAATTCTGCTTGGATAATGAAAACAGGCTGCTCTTTTTCCTTGGCAGTATCATATTTCTGATTATCAGACACTTTGCCAAGGCTGCAGTGATTGGGTTTCAGACACCTCAGGGGAAATTGCGAAATCCTGTTTTCAGCAACGGGGTGAGCAAGGGAATTCTCGAAAACACATGTATGCAGTTTGGTAAGATCAGAGCCTGCCCACACGAGTGACAGTTGGCAAACAGCACATACCAGCCGCTGCTGCAGAAGTCTGGGTCACACAGTGAATCCTTAAGAGTCAGTGCAAGTCCCACCAGAAAGTGCTCCCATAAACCATTCCCTTTCCACACTTAACAGCCAGGAGTCAGAACTTGGGTTTGGTTTGGTTCCAGGAGCACCTGGGCTTTGCTCAGGTTCCAGATTCACACTGGACACAGGGAGCTGAACTGCCACTTTGGATCCCAGCAAGGGAAATATGATTGGTTCATCTCGGGGACTGGTTCTACCTTGTTTAACACCATAAGTGAAGTCATTTCTGAAGAATGAGAAAGGAATCCACAGCTGTAAGATTTTTTTTCCAAAGTGGTTTAAGACCTAGCTCCAAACAGCGGGATGCATGCCACTGTCAGAATTGAGAGGTCTGCATACCTGTGACAATTCGGACAGTAGTTCTTGGAGAACAGTTAAGTGCCTGCTTCTCATTTTCACCGTTTCTGTTAACTGTAGTAAAGTTCAATCCAAAGAAGTCTGTCCTTCAGTGAAACACAGCTACGGACATTATCTCACTAATGGGCTGATGCTGAATGCAACATCCCTGAATCTCAGGATGGTCTGGATTTGAATTCTCTGGTTTCAGTACAGTCTCATTTTTGAACTATAAATCCCTGACATCTTCCAGTGAGATAAAAATCCAACTCAGTGGAACTCATTTTCAGGTCCTGCAGTGGCTGAGGTCAGGGACATGAGGGATTACAGCTAAGATGATCTTTGAGTTTATGATTCTTTCCCTTGGAGTTGCTTGAGATTGTAACAGGGGGATTTTATTATGGTTTAATATTAAATATCCTCATTTAGCTAACACTATTAGAAGAATCTGTTTTCTTGCAAATTCTTATACACTAGGGGGTGCAAACATCCTTTTAATGAGTCCAGAAATAAATGGTCTCATCAATACCAGCAAAGAAAGTGTCTGGTCCTGTACTAAAGCTTGTGTGGAAAATACCTGATGTTTAAGTCACATTTGGCTCATACAAATGAATAAATAAAAGCGCTGCTTTCAGCAACAACTTTTAATGTTTTCTGGGTTTATATATGGAACAGAAAAGATGCTAATGCAGGAGTTACATAACAGGAGAATTCAGATCCAGCCTGCTTTGCATGCCATTGCCGGCAGCTTTCTCATGTCCTGTGGTGACTCAGACACTGCCGTAAGCTTCGCAGAGGGACGGTCTCAACTTTTTACCCCATTTTCATATCATTATGTGACAAGTTAGTTTTCTGAGTCAAGCACTGGCTGAAGTCTGTCTTTCAAAGCACTTATTCTTCTGTGCTTTGTTACACCAACATCTGTCTCTTGCAAATCATGGTGTGAGGCACAGTGGGCTGAGCAAGGCAATGTTGTTTCACCTGCATGGAACAAGGTGCTGATTTTCCCAGTTTGTGCCAACAGAGCATTATACATTTTATATTCCTGTTTACTTAACAGGAAACAGTGGTGGTTCTGATGAATGTGATGGGATTGCTGACAGGCATAAGTGTTATTTATATGTTTATGTACCAGTAAAAGGAATGGAGCAGTGTTGAGTACCAGTACAGATTTCTAGCTCCAGCATCAGTCAGTCTTCAGTCCCTCTGCTTATGCATTGTTATTTACCCTTGCATCTTTACTTTCACACAGGGAACAGAGCATCTGAGGAAGTATCATTCTCTCATAATAATGCATTCTCCTTTTAGGTCACAGAAATAATTCTGCAGCTACAAAGCAGTGCTTATGAATGCAGGAGCCTATTGTGCAACGTTTTTTCCTTGACGTTTATTCATTTGCCCATTCCTTATCTCAGTAAGGCATGATCAGAGCCCCCAAAGTCCCTTCTCCTAAATGATGGACAGAAATTACTAAAATCTGAACTCATAAATTAAGCTTGGAAAAAAACCCCCGTGGTTTTATGCATATCTGTTTTGCCTAGATTCTGTTTTTCCAAATATATAGGGGGTTTGCAGATGTCTTTGCATCTCAGACACAAATGCCATCTTGTGATTGATGGAATCCTATCTTAATACCTCAAACTCTGTTTTACCACTTGATGCCATTCATTCCATCAGCTTTTATTTCTGCAGAGTGTTTCATATTACCTTTTATTTCCTGTGTTGCCTTCATCACTGCATCAAAACAAAACAAGAGGATTAAAGCAGGTCAATGCATTATGGTTAAATATTTTTTTTCTAAGGGAGAGCAGACCATTCCAAATGCCATTAAGACAGAATCCTGATTGAATCTGGTGCAGCCAGATTAAATGCATGTTAATAGAGAGGGACAATTATTGTTGACTTCCTAATGCAAACAAGAACTTCAGACACTGATTTCTATCAGCCCATTAGAGCTGGCTGAATTCTACACACTGTTTTAACAGTTGCTTAGCAATGGCAAATAAGCTGTTCTGTCTCTTATCACTAGTGGTATAGTTAGAACAATACCTATTATTGAACTGAATAGGTATGAAATTAGTTTATACTGTTCCTCTTTTTGAGATGGCACTTGGCAGCAAAGTGAATTGTTTAGGCTGCAGGCAGAGGCAGCAATTTTTTTTCCTGGAGCTAAAATGGAGATAAAATGAAACTGAGGCTTTGTGATGGCTGTTTATCTGAAAACATTATCAAAAAAACTCTGCTTGTGTATATTTGTGTGTGCAGGAAGGAAGAGGTTTTCCTTCAGATATCTTCTTTGAGTGAAATTCCAGGGTTGTGACAACACTAATGACTAGAGCCTATTGAAAAAGCAAATACCACACTGCAATATCATTTCCTCCCTCCTTCCTCCATCGGCATTTCTAGTGAAGTTCCTCAGCTCTGATCTGGGGAAATATACTGGAGGTAAAGCTACCAAAGCCATGATCCAGAAGGACACTTCAGGCACTTGTCATTTACTGTTGCAACTCCTGTCTCTTAAGTGTGCGCCTTCATCGTGGAGTCCCTGCAGCTGCAGAATTCAACATCTGCAGCCACATTCACACCTTGCGTGCAGGGTTCATGGTCACCACAATAGGGAAGGCAGTATGGTTCAGTTCTGGTGCTGCAAGGTCTTAATTATGTCTTTCCAGTTAGGATTTATACTCACAGCCC
Source organism: Donacobius atricapilla (assembly GCA_013397315.1). NCBI lineage: Eukaryota > Metazoa > Chordata > Aves > Passeriformes > Mimidae > Donacobius > Donacobius atricapilla. The sequence goes on from WBMY01011136.1 coordinate 129,556, forward strand.
CTGCCTCCCACAGGAATACCCCAATAACATGGCTGTAGTCTGCTTTGAGGTAGATGCTTTTCAAGACAAACTCTTAGATAAGGGCTGTGCATCCAAGCAAAAATTGATTTTAGGCCAGCTTGTCATCCTCCAAGTCTGATGCAATGAAGTATGAATTATTTTAAGTGCCTTGAGTAATTTCAACAGGAAAATTGAAGAATGCTTCTACTTTGCAATGGACTAGTTTTGTAGCTGGTGCTTTGGGGCAGCAAAAGGTTTGGGTTTGAAGATCTCTGTCTGAGGAAATAATTTAACTTTTGGATTCCATGACAGACAGAACCACTAAGCTGTTGTGGAGATAATATGCCACTGTTTAGTCTTTCTCCAGCTTAATTTCATAGAAAACAGCAGCATCTGCTGTTGGACCCACATAGCTGGTCCCTACAGTGGTTCTCAGGTCACTTTGCAGGTTTAACCAGGACAGGCTAACAAAAGAATCCCTGTTTCTGAAACCTGAGTGTAACAGCGTAAACACCATGTTTGTGATTTTCTGTACCTAGCTTCTGAAGCTTCTCAGTACTGAAGTACTTCTGTGCAGCAGCAGAAGTAGGAATTGGGTACCTTTGAGATGCGGTGCATGGGGTGGAGCAACACACTTTGGGCTCCTGGCACTCCACTGGCAGCACTGCAAGGAGACAAGAGGCAAAGTGATTCTCAGATTGCTGGATGCAAATGTACACAGGATGACAGGGCACGTACCAGTTGAATTTAAAGAGCAGCTGAACACAGGTTTTGAATCACAGAATGGTTGAAGTTTGGAGCGGCCTCTTGATATCATCTAGTCCAACCCCTCTGCTCAAGCAAGGTCACCTAGAACCAGTTCTTAGGACTGTGTCCAGCTGGGTTTCAAAGATCTCCATAAATGGAGTCACATAACCTCTCTGGGCAACCTTTGCCACTGTTTGACCACCCTCACAATAAAAAAAAATAAAATCCTGTGTTCAGTTTGAATTTGATGTGGCTTAACTTGTGCCCATTGTCTCCTGTTCTCTCTGAGCACTACTGAGAAGAGTCTGGCTCCCTTGTCTTCGTTCCCTTCCATTAGGTGTTTATATGCACTGGTAAGATCACAGAGTCACGGAATGGGTCAGGTTGAAGGGATCACAGTGGTGTCATCTGGTCCAGCCTCCCTGCTCAAGCAGGGTTACCCTAGAGCACATTGTACAGGATTGTTTCCAAATGGATTCCCCCGGAGCCTCTCTCTTAACAGTTTGAGCTGTCTCAGTCCTCCTTCATAAGGAAGGCTCCAGTCCCTGAATCATCTTCATGGCTGGTCTCATGGTGAGTCCGTGTCTATCATGTACACAAGAGCCCAGAACTGGACACAATTCTCAGTGCATCATGTGGGCAAATCTAGTTCCTCTCCAGAACTGGACCTTCAAACTCATTTACTTTTCCAGTCCTCAGTCCCTTGGTACAGCTTCCAGCAAGTGTGCAAAGTGCAGCTTTTGCACACCTTTCCATCAGAGGTAAGTGTGAAGCTATCAGGTTCATTATGCCAACAATCATTCACAATCTGATTCCTGCAATGCAAATCAATCTCAGGTTCTGTGAAAGGAGCTTTGTTACCAACCTCACTGCCTTCTGAAAGGTGCCAAATGCTCCCTATTTTATTAATAATCCATCTAAATTTCCTGTGTACTTCATGGGAAAAAACCCATATTAGTTTCTTGCTGGAGTCACAGGGTTCTTATAATGCCTACAGTATTAACCAGTCATTACACTGATTCAAATTAGACCAGTTAATATTTTTACTAATAATTTGATTGCTATACCCAGGCACAGCAAGAGCAGGTTAACCTGAGCTTAAAGCTGGAGTCGGAGATGAAAGGTTTGATCACTCATTCTTACCTGAATTCCTGTCCTGCAGCTAAATAACTGCTTTTGGATAACTACATGAAAAAAATTAAATTCTTGAACAGAAATATGAAATGGAGTGGAACCGCCAATTTCCTATTAAAGGTGTAAAGGACTCCTCATGGGAGAACCTCAGCCAGGAAGATGGGCAGGCTGAAAAATGGCTTGGTCCGCCAAGTCAAGCAGCCAGGTACCAGAGGGAGCAGTCCGAGGGCGGGGTCATCCCCCCATTTCTGCCGGTGTTGAGGGGGACCTGAAGGCAGGACTGCCTGTTAGGGGTACGTGGGGGAGGCCCCAGGGACCTGGAATACCAGTAAGGTTGCTAGTCAGTGTGAAAGCTGAGCTGGCCAGAAATGAGCTCTGGGCTTGGCACAGGGCAAGAAAGGAGTGAGCACCTGCCAGTCAGACCTTCTTGAAACAAGGGTGTCATAAGCATTTCCACCCCAGCTTGATGCACAAGCCCTCGGCTGACCCCTGCACAATTTCAGCGGTATTAACATGCGTTCCAAACTTCTATAGTGTAGGCTTGCACAACCTAGAGCTGGAAAAATGCTGAGAAACTAAATGAGCAGGAGAACAGTCACCAAAATATTTCTTAAAAAATGCTGTAGCATTGTAGGCAAACAAGATTGTCCCAATCACATTTAAATAAGTAACATTTTTTTTTAAATAATTTGTTTGTTTGGGGTTTTTTNCCAGTGCAGTGCCAGCAGTCTGATATTCACGAGAAACAGTATCAGAACAAATCTCTGGAACAAGATAAAAAGACATCACATATTTGCGTTCAGGTGTGCACAAGGCTGTAGATTACACTTCTCTGGTTCTAACATCATGACTGCAGCATACAGAGACACTTGGGCAGACACAGTCCTTGCCACACAGGAGTTATAAGGTACACTTTGGAAATACTGAAATGACTGAACTGGTGTGTGAACCCTGTAGCAGGCCATCATTTGCGATTGCCTCAAAACAGCTCTCGGAAAGGCCAGGCAGTCTAGCTGGTGTGAAAGTGCTGCAGAGAGGTCCCAGTTTTCCCTCATGAGGAAGCCTGTGTGCGCCATAAAATGAGGTGTGGGCTTCCCAGTGGTGAAGAGTGATGGGGGAGATGGTATTTGTGATGGATTCAATAAAGAGATGATATTTCAGGATGTTTGATCATGACCATAACTAAACACTGAGGCTTTGACCCATCACATAATCTTGCATGTGAATAGTACCAGGTCTCCCACCTGAGGGTACAAATAAGTCTGTGCCTAGATGCCAACAGATAATTCAACTCTACCTCTTGCCTTCTGTTGTGAAAAATCTTCACCAGAACTGTAATCTCACTAATACTCACTCTTGAGGTTTGCAAACTAGATTATGGCTTTTAAAGCACCAGGCTTCCTGGTATCTGTCTCAAATCTTACACCATCTCTCTTGTTGTCTCACATCCCTGAAGAGATTAACAGCATTTCCAAGGTTCCAAATATGGATATTTCTTTCCAGAACTGTCTAGCAGGAACAATGCTGTGTTCATTTAAATAATTCTACCCACATAACTCTCTTTTTAAAGCCACAACAATTGTTGTCATACCACAACTATCTAATGGCAGGAGATGGAGTTTTGGGCCTAATAGCTGTCATCTGCCACCCAACTGAAAATTTCAGTGAGGTCCCCTCATGTACAGCAGCCAAATTTCTGGCACACAGAAACTGTGTGTCCCAGATCCAGAGTAGAATCCTATTCATGTATACTCAATATAGGAAATAGAATTTAAAACCAAACCAAACCAAAAAAACCCAGCATGGAATCCTGCCCAAGCTGAAGTCAATTTTGCACTCCATTTTCCTGGACTGGGGTTTCACCCTGAGGTTTTTTCTGCCTACTATCACCTCTAAAATTGTCCACTAATGTTTCACATTTTATAATAGCTTTTTATTATTTTTTTTAATATTATCTTCTATTTTTGTGAGCCTTAAACAAAGTTTTATGAAGGAGGATGAGGGTTTGCATCACTCACCAGCCCAGAGTAAATAGAAATCTCATATAACTTTCAACAGAGAATGAAGTGCAAGAGTTTGCAATATTTCTGCCATGGTGCAGCTCTAGCCTGCAATTTGGTCCCATCTCCTGCATTATGTTACTGTTGGCTGCTAGAATTTGAGGTTAAAAAAAACCAAACCAAAACAAGAGAAAAAAGCTGTCTATATGCAAACTACTGTCGTTCCACTAACAGATCTTTTTCTCCTTTAATGAGTTATGTATAGTTTGCTCAGGTGTTAATTAAAACAACAGCAGGAGTTTCCAGTAAGTTTTATGGGGATTTTTTTAAAAGATGAGGTTGTCTCTTCTCATCTATTCTGCTGTTACCATGCACTGTTAGCAGGAGAGATTTTTTCTTACCTTGTTGCAAGAGAAATATTACACACAAATATGGAGTTTAAGTTCTTATCAGAAGGCAAAACAAAGCATCAACATTTCTTAATAACCATGCACCATATATACCATGATTACAAGCTATAATACTATTTCCCATACTCTGATATCTAAGCTTGGCCTTATCCAACTTCCCCATCAATCACTGCACACTACTCTTTGGTATTGTGTCATCATATTTCCATAATCATTAATCATGTTACCCAATAAGTCCTTGGGCAATTATTTANCAGGATGTTTGATCATGACCATAACTAAACACTGAGGCTTTGACCCATCACATAATCTTGCATGTGAATAGTACCAGGTCTCCCACCTGAGGGTACAAATAAGTCTGTGCCTAGATGCCAACAGATAATTCAACTCTACCTCTTGCCTTCTGTTGTGAAAAATCTTCACCAGAACTGTAATCTCACTAATACTCACTCTTGAGGTTTGCAAACTAGATTATGGCTTTTAAAGCACCAGGCTTCCTGGTATCTGTCTCAAATCTTACACCATCTCTCTTGTTGTCTCACATCCCTGAAGAGATTAACAGCATTTCCAAGGTTCCAAATATGGATATTTCTTTCCAGAACTGTCTAGCAGGAACAATGCTGTGTTCATTTAAATAATTCTACCCACATAACTCTCTTTTTAAAGCCACAACAATTGTTGTCATACCACAACTATCTAATGGCAGGAGATGGAGTTTTGGGCCTAATAGCTGTCATCTGCCACCCAACTGAAAATTTCAGTGAGGTCCCCTCATGTACAGCAGCCAAATTTCTGGCACACAGAAACTGTGTGTCCCAGATCCAGAGTAGAATCCTATTCATGTATACTCAATATAGGAAATAGAATTTAAAACCAAACCAAACCAAAAAAACCCAGCATGGAATCCTGCCCAAGCTGAAGTCAATTTTGCACTCCATTTTCCTGGACTGGGGTTTCACCCTGAGGTTTTTTCTGCCTACTATCACCTCTAAAATTGTCCACTAATGTTTCACATTTTATAATAGCTTTTTATTATTTTTTTTAATATTATCTTCTATTTTTGTGAGCCTTAAACAAAGTTTTATGAAGGAGGATGAGGGTTTGCATCACTCACCAGCCCAGAGTAAATAGAAATCTCATATAACTTTCAACAGAGAATGAAGTGCAAGAGTTTGCAATATTTCTGCCATGGTGCAGCTCTAGCCTGCAATTTGGTCCCATCTCCTGCATTATGTTACTGTTGGCTGCTAGAATTTGAGGTTAAAAAAAACCAAACCAAAACAAGAGAAAAAAGCTGTCTATATGCAAACTACTGTCGTTCCACTAACAGATCTTTTTCTCCTTTAATGAGTTATGTATAGTTTGCTCAGGTGTTAATTAAAACAACAGCAGGAGTTTCCAGTAAGTTTTATGGGGATTTTTTTAAAAGATGAGGTTGTCTCTTCTCATCTATTCTGCTGTTACCATGCACTGTTAGCAGGAGAGATTTTTTCTTACCTTGTTGCAAGAGAAATATTACACACAAATATGGAGTTTAAGTTCTTATCAGAAGGCAAAACAAAGCATCAACATTTCTTAATAACCATGCACCATATATACCATGATTACAAGCTATAATACTATTTCCCATACTCTGATATCTAAGCTTGGCCTTATCCAACTTCCCCATCAATCACTGCACACTACTCTTTGGTATTGTGTCATCATATTTCCATAATCATTAATCATGTTACCCAATAAGTCCTTGGGCAATTATTTAAGCTGCTCTCTTAACAGCTGTCCACTTCGCATATTGCCACCTTGGCTGCTCATTTACCAGCATGCCTTTGATCTGGGAACTGTTCAATCAGATCAATAACATGCAAGGAAAATGCAAATGGTTTGAAATGAGAGAAATTCTTTCATGTGGAATATTCACATTTGAAACAAGCCTTTCAACTCTGTAGCTGAAGCTTTCCTTTATAGCAATAAAGTTCTTTATAACGATTTAACAAATTACAGCTAGGTAATGGCAAAGCATATTGCATTTAGCAGCAGAGCAAGTGGTAGGTGTGAGGAGGAGCTGGGAGCTCCCAGTCACACATGCACTGGCAAGCCCTCCTCCTTCCCAGTAACCCAGGAGATGAGATGCCAGACTATTCCCTGTGGGAGACAGATGAAGTGAGAGACAAAGGCTGTTTGCACGTTCACGTCTGTGAGAAACTGCCTTGTTTATCCCTGTGCCTTTCCAGTGGTCTCAGATCTGCCTTCCCCATCCCTCTGTGGGATCTGGTCCTCCCTGCATACTCTTTCCCATCAAGCTCTCCTGCTCTCTTTCCCACCCTTTCCAGGTCTCCTGTGCATTATTGTGATGGGGCTACTGACTTTGGGGGATTGTTTTTGTTGGTCAGGCTTTGATGGTAAGTTTTCTCATGTGTGAGAAGACTGCTTTGGCTTCAGGCAGACGTACAGCTCCCATCTGTCTGTCAAGAAGATTCATGAGGAACAGGCAAGATTACTAAGTACAGTTTACTATCTGCAATGACTAAACGCCAAATGCAGATATAAATTGTAGTGCACTTGGAAAGCTGATTAATTAAAAAACCCTAACGCCACTGACAAATGCTCAAGTTTCAAATGTTTCTTTATCAGCATCATCTGACTCATCCTAGACTGAGAGCAGATTATCATCAAGTAATTTTCAGTCTTCTCTAGTGAAACGTTCTCAAGCATTTTATTATTTTGAAACAAATCTTTTTCTGCAGCCCTGATTTCAAATGGTACCCACTCTAAGTCACAACTTAGCATAGTGGTGTATAAATTTCCCCTCTAAAGAAGACAAAAAGGGAGGAAGAAGAAGTGATATACATCTTTAGGAATTACTATATCCCATGCTTTGTTTGTTGTAGTGAGGGTTGTGTGATAAATGATGCCACATGGCTGTGTAGTTCATCATTTTAGCACAAACCTACACTGCTCCTATTTGTACTACAATCCCACCTCCAGGCCCTCAGTGGGGCAGGCCTGTGTGCTAAATGCTGTACACATCTATTGAGTGACAGGCCATTCTTCAAAGACCTTATGAGCTAGAGACAAGAGATTCCTACTGGTCAGAGAGATCCCCTTTCTCCTAACAGATGAACAGATTTTGTTTCCATGACACTTGTAGCCAGAGATAGGCTGGGGGAGCAGAAGGAGGACAATTCCAATAATGCCATAGGTAGAGGATGAATAAAGAAGTCTGCCTTCATGAGACACAGGAAGGATACAGTGGAGACCACTGGAAGAATCTGGAAATAGGCAAAAGCAATTTTCCTACAGTATATGTGGAAAACAGACTTCAGTGGCACAGCAGTATGGCTTTGCTGGGCTTCATTTAGGATAACTTATTTGCCTCTTGCCTCTCTTCATCACTTCATCAATAATTTAATCCCCAAGTTCCTGCTGATAAATATGTGATATGTGTAGAGAGATACAGGAGTGAATACACAATGTATGAGCAGGTGTTGGAGTAGAACTCATTCTTTTAAATAAATTGTTACTAGGTTATGACAATGACTGTTAGGAAAATATATATCTGCATAACATTTGCATTGACCAGTTAACATAAGGATGTAATATTTATTCCTAATTTCAACACTTTATTTGGAAAGGTGGGTCAAATCTGATGCAATTTGCTACTTTCCTCCTGACAAGGTACATCATAACCTACTCTAGAAAGAATGAAAGAATTTGGAAGGGTAAATTGTTTTGTTTAATTTATACAACCAGGCCACCTGCCATTCACAGCAATGTGAAGACTGTCCTTCAGTTAAAAATGGGTAATACAACCTGCAAACAGAATGTTATGGGATGGTTAAGCAAGTGACAGAGACAAATAGGCGAGCTGAAAATTGAGTCATGTAACTGGACAGTCCTTTGGGGGTTATGTTTCAGATTTTCTGTTACTCACAACTTCAAGTACAACTCTGTGCTGAGAAAACCATTCTTATTCCAAGCTTTTGCTCTTGAGACATGCACAAGAAATCTGTAGGCAGAAGAAGTTGCACAGACTACAACAGCAGGTTATATTATGGGCCAGCATAATAAATGGCATAGTTCCTTTGGCTTTGGCAGCTTCCAGGAAGCTTCTATAACTTCGTGTGAGCAATGAGATTTTCTACTATTAAGACACTCTCCATTGCCTCTGTGAACAGTGCTGGGTATGGCTAACTTATGAGATCCAATAACGAATGATCAGAATTTTGGAGAAAGAACCTGGCTGACCACAACTGGGGAGTCATTTAGGTATTTAAACATGTCTGGTGCCACTTTAAAATCTTTAGGATTTCACAAGATAATGATCAATATGACTCAGGCGATCTAAATCTTTTTGGAAAGGCTGCAAAGGAAGGAAGGAAGGAAAGGTCTAAGCTCATTTGACTACAGCAGCACTCAATAGCTGCTACTGGAAACCCAAACTCCACAGATGATTTCTCATGCAAAGGAAAGAAGAGTGTTCCTGAGTGGTCAGAAGCAGCAAAAGCAAATGGGATGATGGAAATTATATGTAGAAGAAATATTTAAGTTGAAAAAAATGAATAATTGGGAGTAGGAGGAAATAAGAGAGCTAGCTTGGGGGAGGAAGGAATAGCATGAGGCAGATGTTCCCTTTCTGGTATGTATAATACTACCACCACAAAATCTGCTCCAGAGAGGAACCCAGCCTGGCACTGACAGGGAGCTGCTTGTGCTACTGCTGCTGATAGCAGAGGTTAGCAGATCAAGGGTGGTGAGCGGCACAGTGTAAGGAAATGAAGCAGCAGGAGAATGAGATATGGCTGGAGAATGAGAAATAAGAGGTTTAAGTCCATCCCATTTTGTACAGATTGCAGTGGGAGCATGGTGTTTTCTGGTGATATAAGCCAGGACTCAACAATCTGGCCTGATGGACACCAGCCGATGCACCTAAGGAAAAACCACAGGCTGACCTTCCCACTATGTTTGTGCCTCCAATTCCTACTCCTCCTCTCCATTCTCTTCATTACTTTCCAAGCAGGTGACAGAAAAATGAAGGTGGATGACACTTTTTGAAATAGTTTTTAAACTGAGATCTCCTCCTTTAATTTTGTTGGTTTTAAGAATTGGGATTTATGTATGGATTTAGACAAAGGTGCTCCCATACCATACTACAAGACCTCAGTGATTAGTGCAAATGGCTTAAAGACTCACTAAGAAGGAAGGCAACCAAATATGCTAATAACAGCAAGCATCAAACACCACAAAATATTACCTAAGACTTATACCTGAATTCCAGCTGTATCATCACTAAGGTCTTTAAAGACTACTGCAATATCCAAAATGCCTTAAAAATCTTTTGACTTTGTTTTTCTTAAAATTAGTGAATCTCTTGTACTGCTGTCTATGAGTGAGAAATTGTAAGGCAGTTTAATCAGGGTGATCAGATACCATAATTAACAATTTTACCACAGTATGTCAGAGATTAAGAAGAGTGAAATCCTGATCCTAGTGAAACCAATATTCTCAGGGGCTGAAGATATCAGCTCTTTACTCTCTAAATTTTGTATCATCTGGATAGAAAATTTTTAATATGACTGCATAAATCATGCAATTGGATTGGTCTCGTAGCAAAAAGTATTTATATTCATAGCTGTTTCAAGAGTATGTTGTGAGTAAATGTTCCAAAGGACACACGCAATTGTTCTGCAATAGAAAAGCTATAATTATGACCCATTTTCTATTAAGCAATTGCAGAATATTTTAACCCCTTTCTGTTCATTTGTTTTGTACATAATTTCTTCCCAAACTTATTCAATACCAATCCCAGGACTTCAGCAATGTACAGTTAATTGCTGTGACTGGGTTTTTAGCCTGGTGAGAAGTTTTCAGAGAGCTGATCCCTACCAGGGATCCCAGCTGGATGGGCATCCCTATTGATACTCTGCCCTCTGGGATGTTACAGGATAGCACTTGTACTCCAGATTTTTCTCGGTGGCTCATTTTCTTAAGTTCTTCTGAGGGGTGGCTAACCCACATGCTCAGTTCCTTCTTCTTGTTCTCAGTTGCGTGTAATAAAATGAGAAATGAGAAATAATTATTTCTTAAAAACTGTCTTTCACTGCAGGACATTAATGTCTCTTCTTCTGGCATGGCTGATTCTTGTAATAAACAAAAGCAAGAGTAAAGCAATAAACAAAACAAGAGTAAAGAGTAGCAGGGAAGTGAAAGGGCACAGCTATGAGAAACTAGCCAGAATAAATCCTTCTGGAAATGTCCTAATAACAGTTACACCTTACTCCCACCAGGGAAAAAACTAAGGCAGGCAGCAACACACTCTTAAGGCTTGAATTCAAGCAGACAGAAAAGCTGCAGTGTAAATGCAGACCAACTGACAAGATATAAAACTGCTTTAGAAATAAATTCCAGTGGTGAAAGTCTACCAGGAGGGAAAGATCATTTGTAAGGTTTAGCTAGAACAAGGCAAGAGTAAACGCTATGTGATTCCCCTGGTTTTCTGAGACAGAAGAGGTTTTCCTCAGGCCACCAACTCCTCCTTTGGGAAGCATGTGCAAAATATTTCAGATGTCCTGTCTAAACACATGTAGTGAAGGACGTAGAAAGGAATACTGTAATATATTGAGTCAAATGTGGATCATAACAGGGCAGTTTAATCATCTTCCTCAATAACAGGGCAGTTTAATTATCTTCCTCAGCAATGATATACATAAATAAGCAAATAAAAGGGATCTTGGAGAGATCACACATGCTAAGAACTGCAAAAACAAACTCATTTCTTTAGCTTAACTGGCCAAGCAGATGGATGGGGCTCTACTTCTATGGTTTTGCTTCATATTCTGCTACCAATTCTTATGGAATTAGAAATGCTCTTCTTCAAAGGACATCTGTTTTGGAAAAGAGCTTCCCTTCCTCCCCACCACAGTTTCTGCACACCCAGGGAGAAGGCCTCCCCACATTTACCTGCCATGAACAGGTTTTGTTACACAGGAGTCTACCAGCTTTCTCTTTGGACAGTACCATCCCACCTTCCTGCAGTTCTGCATGAAAAGAGATGGCGTTGGGTTGCATCAGGATACCTTTTATCCCCTAGTAACCCAGACTGTCCTGCTTTTATAGACACTCTCTTCTGTGGAATAAAAGTAATTTCAGTGAGGGTTATTTAAGAGGATTAGGGAAACTGGGAAATTAAAAAATCAAGAAATAGTCTGGGGAAAGCATCTGAGCTGGAGCAGTGCAGAGAGGTGGTGGTTGGCACAGGGACAGTTAAGACATATGCCATAGAGGATACCTATCTTCGGCCAGAATCCAGTGCTCAGTCTTCCCATGGAGCACTCAGCATTAGAGAAAGAGGCCAAGGCTGCCTTTTCCACACACAGACACTGCAGTCAGAGCAGGAAATGAACAATTCTGTGCCATGTGAACTTTTTTTCACTCTGCAGACCTGCACTCTTGGTGTTCTTCCTACAGAAATCCACTCTGTACCAGAAGAAAAGAGGCCCTGTTCTTGTACAACCTCCTGGTTCTGTGGTTTTGTACAGGGGAGGAATCCTTTCCCTCTTAATTAATTTCTTAGCTCCCAGGGAGGACTACATTCCAGCATCAAGGCCAGCAGAAAAATTTAAAATCTCTCATGATGGAAAGACAGGAAAGACTTTCCCAACACATGGGCTTATCATGCCATTTACTCACTTATCCAAACAACTTTAAAAAATCCCTTGTGCAAAATTAAGAAGAGAGAACCAGACAAGTAGAAAGACTTTGGAATTTTTCTTTTCCCACTGTACAGTCAGAGAAATAAAAGAGAGTATTTGTGAAAAGCCACCATGAGCCTGCAGTCTGATAAACAACAATAACCTTTTTCTTGACACTAATTCCTTTATTATATTTTTAGAAGAATTTAAAAGCCACTTATTTTTGAAAACTGTGATTTCAGGAAAAAGTATAATTTTCACATTTCCTCTGATGTGTTATATGCCCTGCTGTGTTATGACATTTCAAGTTTCATCAAGTCACATTAATTTACATTCTCACATGTTTTCTCAGTGGAACCTGCTCTTTGGGTCTATTTTCATTTATTACTTGATCACTTTAATGTATTTGTTTTACTGAATACTTGGGCCATATTAACTGATCTTTCCATATCCCATGCTTGCAATTCATTAGCAATCATTCCTCTTCTCTGCACGAAGAAAGAAAAAAAGAAATGAGTGAGAGAGAAAATGAGAGAAAGACAAAAGGCTTGGTGAGAAAGGAAGCAGTCTGGGATGCAGCCTGCTCTGTTGCTTGGGCTTTGGTTATGAGGAAATTTTATCTGATGTGACCAACATAAATTAGCAACACAATAAAATAGATCCCATGTGATAAATGTAGCTGATTGGTTGTAAGCTGCCCATTATTTCTACCTCCTCAACTTTGGTAAATGTGATCACAGCAGTAAATCTGTGTTAGAGATTTTTTCTGGTACTAAGTAAAGCAGACTATTGGATCTTATCATGCAGAAAGCCAACCAATTGTCCAGGCTTGTGCAATGATGATGTGAGGGAGACCTGGGCATCATGTCCCATTTGTGGGCTTGTTCCTTGCAGCAATATTTTAGTTGCCTGTTCCTCAGCTTGAGCTTGAGATTACGCCTAAATTCCCAAATTAGAGCCCTCTAAATTCAGTTTGTTCAGAGTGGCCAGCACAGCTGAAGTACAGTATTACCACTCTTTGCCTCCTGGCATAGATAATTTGAGATAACTCTCAAATGATGAGACACTAAGTGAGGGCATCAGCCTATTTGGTCCACCCTCTCCCTGTATTTATTAATTTAATGACTGAATGAACCATGGTGTTTTCCCCCACTCTTGCTACCCTCTGCTTGCAAGTGGCGCACGAATACAAAATGAGAGATCATATTTGGAAAACTTCACAACTTCTCAGTAAATTCTCATTCCCTCCTCAGTATTAGGATACTTGATGAGACTATGAACATCAAGTTAAAAGATCCTGTGCAGGCAGCTGCTAATCCCCCAGTCCAGAAAGCAGCAGCAAGAGTTTCAATGGCTGTGCAAGGTGTGAGTCTTTCTCAGCTGAACATGGTGAGAGCTGAAAGCCTCAGGCATCAGGTAGGAGGGAGCACCCTGCACTTAAAAAAATCGTGTTGCCTGCAGCTCTCCACCAGCAAGGAATCACATGCAGATCCAATTTGATCACCATGATAATCCATCCCCTCTGCTGTTAATACACTCCCTTGACCTACCCTGTATTGAGATCTTGCTGTAACTCCAACTTTGAGTTTGCAACCCTGCACAATAAATACAGGCAAGTGGAACATTCGGCAACTTCGCAGGTTGTAGCTTGTATTCCCCCACCCATATCCACGTGGATACACAGCTACCCCTCCCACACCTACCCCTAGCAGTGAAGATTGCATAGAGTCCAGCTGTTGACTAATCTAAAGCTACACAGTTCCATCTCAGTCCTAGTGGAAGAACAAGGGTGGGGTGAGGAATTGCCCAAGAGAGACATTTCTGGCATTTTGGTTTCTTTGTCATTAAGCTGTTTGGAGCAACCAGGCCAGGCACTATTTTAGTGACAGCTGAGTTTAATTTTAAACCTCTTCTCCACCCTTTGGTAACTCTGGGGGAGCTACCATGAAGGTCAAACACTGGAAAACTCTAAGGGCAGAGGAGAGACTCCCAAATGTGACCAAAGCTACAGAGATCTCAGCTCATCCATTGTGATGCCCTCATGTCCCTGAATGAGTAGGGGAATGATACTGAAGCTTCCTGTTGAGGGTTGTATGGAGCAGCCTCATGTGTCAAAGCATTGGGAGAGAGAGACTTACCCCAGCCTATGTATCACTGATGGCAAATGACCTGGTGCCAGTGGGAGAGTGATCAGCACAGCCCAGGGAAAGCAGCACAGACATGACAGCATGCCCGTTACCCACTGCACACTGGTGACAGGATGGAATGTAATCGGTGTGTTTGTGTGCAGAGATTAGAGACTGCAACAGGCTCCAACAGGGCGTGCTGTCCTGCGATGGGGAATAGAGAAGGATGCTCACGTAAAATGGCCTGGCAGCAGTGCACAGGAGGGACAGGCACACTCATTTTCTACTGCGTGCAGCAAAGAAAGGGATTACTGCTGAGGGGGGCAGGCAGGAATGAACAGGGGAGAGAAATTAGGAGTCCAGATGTTTACTCTGTAAATAGAGTTTCTGAGGGTTTTGGAAATAAAATAGAAATAAGCCACACCATAAATTCAGATACATGTGCAAGGAATCCACATTTACTCAAGACTGAGGTTGTGTTATGTGACCTTAAGCAAAACTAATCAGCTGGAGTGAGTTTCCTTGGTCTTCTCCAGCACCTGTGCACCTGAGAGAGCAGATTTTGCAGAGCTAAAAGTCAGTCTCTCCCTTCCACTGGGATGCAGCTGTCTAAATGTCTTGGTCCCTCCTAAGAGATCTGAGAATATAGGGTAGGAGAACTGTTAGGGAACAGGGGCTGGTGAGATCCACTCATTCACAGCAGCTACATTTCATATTAACCCTGCTCAGAAAACAGCGGCCATGAAGTAATTCAACCCATTCTGGAATCTAGGTGCAAAACTGAGCAAGCTTAGATTGGTCACAATACAGTCAATCAGAATTTAAATAATATTGTAAATAGTATTCAGGCTTAATGAGGGCTGAGAGAAAGAATGCCAAAATGCCAGAGGCTGCTTTACCTTTTCCCTTGGAGGAATGGGATTCCTGACACTAGCAGACTAAAAGAAAGAAATAGTTTAGAAGCTCTGATGCCTTCTAAACACCAGGTGCAGCACTATCAGTGCAGCACCATCTTACCTAGACTAAATTGACCTTTTAGCTTTTTTTTTTTTCTTGTCTTTTCTCATAGGAGGCACCAGTCATCAGTGTCATGATAAAAATAGAAAAGTGCCATCTGTGTGTGCCTAAAGGTTTATGAAATGAGAGAATAAGAAACTAAACCAAATGGCTCTCCTCACTATCACTTCCCACCTCCCCTCTTGAATGACTTTCTGTATCCTTAAAGACGCTGTCCAACTGAGCAGCCTGTCACAAGGAAATATGCACAGGAAAATGTTCCAAATTTTCCTGTTTTACTTACTGCCAGTTGACAGCAGGATAGAAAGTCATCCCTAGCCAGTCAGGAAAGGTACTTTTTAAGTGATGTGCACTGCATGGTATATGGAGACTGAGCTCAATGGAGGACAGTAGAAATTTAAATTGACAGTACACTAATAATTGTTGACATTAACTAATCAGATAAGAATTTTAAAGTTCACACTGTGAACACTGATATTTTCTGTATGAAATGAAGACAGTTTGGACTGATATTTTTTTCTATTAATAAGTGTTTGAAAGGGTGGTAGAAGAAATTACTGTAGTAATCAGAGCTCTCTGTGTGAAATCGCTTCATAGTCTTTGAAATTCATAAAGCAAGAGATAGTCTTTATTCAAAATAGTATGAGCCTTTACCTGACTACCTAATGAAAACATAAAAGTTATCATTGCTTTAAATAATCTTTTAGTTTATTCACCAATAAGTTGCTTTCATGATAATCTCTTGAAAACAAGCAGGGCCCAGGGCCCAGTCTCTGAAGAAATTTTGGGAGTTACCTAGAGAAAGCTGTCTGCCACCCTCCACTGATGGACACTGCCTCTGCCCTGTGGCCAAGCCTCTCTGTGCCAGGCAGTGCTCTGCTAGGGTGGAGCTACCCACAGACTATGCCAGGCCTCTGCCATGGGCAACAGGAACACAGGATGCCAGCCCTGTTACTTGCAAAAAAATGCCACTGGCTTATATGCCTGCCACCCAGAGGATCCTGCATCAGCCCTGGAGTAGGTGCACCTATGTTTGTTTAAGCACATTTCACCTCTCACTAACACCAATCAAACCCAGTCTGATTTAATGGCATCTTTAGACTGCAGCACACACCAGCTCAGACACTTCCCTGTGGTGTTCAGTGCATCACTAGCACGCATGGAAGAGCCCTGCTGGTTCTTACAAACATGAACATGTTGATTTGTAAAGATGAGAATATTCTTAGCATCACAGGATCATTTAGGTTGAAGAAGACCCTTAAGATCATTGAGGCAACTGTTAATACGATCAGGCCTTCAGCACATATCCGTTGTGTCATCAGTGCACATAATTCAGCATCAGGTAGCTACACGTCATGGTTTCTAGCTCTTGCTTGGATTGGGAAGAACATTATTCCCTTTTCCCATGATATAGCTGAGACTAATACTGGAACTTGTATTGGTGTTCAACATGTGAAATCCAACTAACCCTCCCTTTGACTTAGAATTATATTTGTGACATAATATACCTACAATATTATGCAAGAAGGAGTCTGTAAGTGATCACTTGACATTCAGTCCATATCAGAATGTATCTTCAGTCAAAAAACCCCAAAGTGTTAACACTGTCTGAGGTTGTTAACCTCATTCCCAGCAGCCTGCTTAGAGGGGTGAACACATTCACCCCAGCTTCAAATCAAATCCTTTGGTTTTCTCCTTGTGTTCCCCACTCCCACTTCTGACTTTACCTTATGATCAATAGAGTTCATGTTTAGGGAATATTATCAGAGCCTATGATTGCAGCCTCTAACATTATAATCTATAGGGTTGCTGAGAGCATTAGAACATCCAGGACAAATTAATTCAGTGTAAGTAAAAGCTTTGAAGCTAGGAGCATCACCAGGGTTTTGAAGCTTAAGCCCGCTTTAGATTACTTGATTAAAGTAGGTTCCAAAGCCTTATCAATCAATATATTTTGCTTAGGAGCAGTGTTGATACAGAGGCATATTTAATGTGATCTGCAGTACCCCACCCAGAAGAGGTTTCATTAAAGCAAAATGAGAAAAGGTGCATGTGGGGAGAGGGGCAAAATCATTGCCATGTTGGCGAGTGCCTATGAAGATTATTTGCAGCCGTGGTAAAGAATAGCCTGTATAGAGGAAAGGGGAGCAGGGAATTGACAAGAAAATTACAGGCTTGGAAAAGAAGTAACTGAATCTTCTATTAGTTTAAAACTGTAAAAAATGACCAAACATAAATAGACATACCTGCAGCCATGCATTATTAAAGGGACAGCCCTGCTCTTGGGCCACTTTAACTTGTCCTGCAATCTCCAGTGGGACCAGGACTGTTAGTCTGGTTACCTGGATGACATCATCTCTGGCAAGATTACCAGCATTGTATTTGTGGGCCGATATTGACAAAATGACAATTTTTGGTACTAAAATTAAGAAAACTTAAGCCTGACCAGTAGATCATTGTTGACAAAAGCCAAAAAATACCATCAGCTCACGATGTTTTTTCTCACCTGAGAATATGAACATACAACAGGTATAACAGGTAATGCACAGGTTCAGTTCTGCTCCTCTTGCTTCACCTCCCAGGTTAGTTACACACCTCCAGGGCTATGGGGTGCCAAACCATGGCTTCCAGACCAGCACCAGGGAGTGGGAACAAGCAGTTGCTTGTATCCCAATGGAAAACATAATCCATTTAGATTTCTAATTGGACTTGATTAGACATTTAAGCAACTTTTTTTGCAGTTGCAATTTAAATTAATTAGTTATATTTTCCAGCCTACTGAACAGACCAGACAAGCAAATCATGTGCTACCTTCACAGCACAGCCTGCCCCCTAAGGAGCCTGGCCCCAGCTTGGTGCCATGAGGCCAAGCTGCTCCCCAAGAGTCAGGGAGCTCTCCAGCCAGGGCCCAGCCCCACAGTACCTGAGCAAGGTGAGCAAGGCAAATCTGCAGACAGGAGACAGATTCTACCCAGAATTCAGATCTTATCAGGCAACACTGTGCTTATAAGACAGGTCCAAAATCTTGCTGGGAAGTCAATCAGTAGATCAGTCAAGTCCAGTGAGGTAACTGGGGCTGGATACAGCACAGTGATTGCTGGGCAGGTCCCCAGTGACAAGGCAGGTCTGTGGTCAAGCTGGGAAGTCAGTCTGCTGGTCATGGTCTGGATCAACAGGATCCTTGGTAAGGCACAGGCACAGCTCTGCAGGAGCATCACTCAGATACAGACTGACAGCCCAGGGCTCCTGAGTCCGCGGGCAGGTGTGCAGGTGGAGACCCCAGATGAGGATGGTCAGGCCCATTAAGGTGCCCTGACATTAAACTGTTTGTACAAGACCAACATTTGCATTTTTATTTCAGCAAGAACCTCAGTTTGGAGCTCAGTTTGTCGATGTCATGGAAATAAACATGCTGGAAAAGCTACAAGGAGAATGAAATGAGTATGTCAGGAGACCTTTATGTTGGAAAAGGATTTTGCCCTGAAGTATCCAGCCCTGCACAGCTGGGATGTGCTGCCATGTCCCTTAGGTAGTTCATTTGGCACCATCCCCCTTGGGAACCTGCAGCCAGGGCTCCCACCAAACACTCTCTTGTCCTCCTCACAGCTTGGGTGGCATTAGCTCTGACAGGCTGAAGGTTTTCCTCATCCGTTGCAGCATCAGCCCACAGTCCTCTGCCATGTAACTAACTTCCACATCTAGACTCTGGGCTACAGAGTTCCAGTGCAAGAGAAAACACAAGCCCTTATTGCCAGAGGTAACTAAAACTCAGCCAGATGAGCTGTGTATTGTTTAAATAAATGATTTTTTAGAATAAATCCACACAGTATTTGCCTTAGTGACAGCTGGAGAGCAAGACAAAAATTTGCAGTTTAAAAGTTCAAATTGAAAGATAGACGGGCAGTGAAATGTCTTGGATAATTCAGGGATAGGGAATGGGGTCTTTTTCATGAGTTCATACATCAGCAGCAGACTGAGGAGATGAAGTCCAGCAATATAAGATTCACTGGTAAGGATATGCAAACAAAACACTCTGGCCCAAAAAAAAAAAAAAAAATTGTCAGTGCAAGACCCTCTCAGCTTATTATCCTGTCCCTTGGCAGCCCCTTTGCATCCCTTCTCATGCTGTTTAACTCCCTATGTAGGTGTGAACTGAGCCTTTGCCCCAGAATTTTGGTGGTTGCTTTCTGTCTTGGTGATAAACCCCTTTCCTTTGGCAGCCTAAATTGTGCTGAGGCCCCAGGCTTTTTCTCCCTCCTAACCCTAACCTCAACATTAGGAGTGGGCTGTCTTCTCTGGCAAACACTGGCCATGCCTCAGAGAGCAAAACTTCTGAGGGGATGATCCTTCTGGCAACCCACTCTTTGGCAGCCACTCTCAAGCTTCTCATTTCATCTCAAAATCTGTATGTTAAAGTAATGTCTTCTGTCTAAAATGAAATATGTTCATCTTTTTATTTTTATACACATCCGACCGTTGTCCTCATAGTGAGCTCTCATGTATTTTAGTGGCATTCACAGTCTGCATGAATAAACAACTGGAGGCACTTGAAGGGATACAAGCTATGTCTGCTTTTGCCAAATAATCTTTTCTTCTGTCCCTGAACCCTGAACAAGAGGTTATTATAATTCTACCTTGCAAACACAGCTAGGCACAAGTTATTACTTAGCTGTTTCAAGATGAATTGTTAAAAAAAAAAAAAATTAAAAATCTCACAGCTTTTGAAAATAACTTTTTTTTTTTTTTTTTTTNACTGGTACTTAGGTATCACACAGGCTCCCCAGAAAGGCTGCAGCACCTGGCTGCTCAGGCTCCCCGGCCATGCCCGGCCGCATGTCCTGCAGTGGCTCGTCCTGCACACCCGTTTCCCACGCGGTCCCTCCGGCCCTGTTGCTGGAGATGATGGCACTGGGGCAACGGAGGTGACTGATTTGCTTCCAGTGAGATACACTGTCACAGACTGTTAATTTTGCCACAGCTTCGTCAGAAGGGAGTGGTAAAGCAGCAGGGCAAGCAAACAGCTCCTGTCAACGCCCAAACAACTTGGCTTCTAGTTCACCAAATCGCAGCAGCCCCCAGTCCCACATTTGTTTACTCTCCAGTTAACTAAAGCAAACACAATGCCTGTGTAAGGTGAGAGCTGTTTCAGAGGTCAGATGCTGGTGGGTTAAGTCAGCGGAGTCTGTTTGCAAATAGCTGTTTTTAAAACAGAGATAATAAAAACGGTGAAAGGCCCTTAGTTCTCAGATTTTGTGTTTAGGGCAGCCAGTCTGCCAACACCTAGGATTGCCCAAAATGAAGCAAAGCAGGATAGTGAGGAAGAGGAAAGGAGGATGGAGACATGACTTTTCAGCAGGTGAGATATATGCTAATATGGTACCTGGGAACTGGTTGATAATTCTCTCCCAAGCCATTCAAGTCCTCCATCCATCCCACAGAGGTAATGGCCTTTAGTCTGAGGTTCAGCAAAGCCCTCCAGGCAGGCTTTAGTGTCATTTCAGCTTAGTACCTGGGTGCAGAAGTCACAAAGGGCAGCTGGGCACACGGTGAGGAGCAGACACAGTGCTGGGACAGCGGGAGCTGTGGCACAGAACAGGCAGCCACAATGCTCTGGAGTGGGCAAAACACTTTAAAAGGTACTGAGAGAAGTTCCTCATAAAGGAAGAAGTGTTAACAGAGACAAAGCCACATTGACTTCTTAAATCAGATGCTGAGCACTTGCTTTTCACAAGGATTCTCCCCAGTTCTTTCCCTATGTACAACTCCTTTATGTCTCCAGTAGCACCAGGAGCCTTCCATGCTGTCATCTCTTCCTTCTCAGCAGAGAGAAGGAGCTTTCCTATCCTTGCAGGAGCTTTGCTTTCCTTTGCCCTTTTTTGCCTGTCCCTCTACCCTGCTTATAAAGCCCAAAATGACTGACTGAGTGCTGTTTGCAGCCTTGTAGGCAATATTCCTCAAATCCATTTGTTCTGGCATGGTGGATCACCCACTAGATCTCACTGCAGCATGGCTCCTCACTGCTGTGCCAGGAGCAGACAGCAGGAGCTGGCCACAAGGAGCAGGAGTTGTGGCTCTCCTCCTGATGGATGATCTGCTTCTTACAGTGGTGTAACAGGCAAAGCCAGTTGCATTTGATTACACCCCAGGTAGTGTGGCTTCTGTAACCGAGATGGTGAATGAACCAGGTTGGAAAAAGCAAGTGTATTAATTAGTATGCTGATAGCTGAATAAAGCTATTTTTAAAATCACTGAACAGCACTGCACTTTACTATGATTGCAGGGATTATGTAAGATGATGATTAAAACCAGGTCCCTTCATCACAGACTGATCCATATTTTAGAGATGAAAAAACAAAGCTGCAAAGGAATGAGAAGAGACTGTACTATTTTAAAAGATTGTCTGCCTGCCCTAATTAAGGGCAAAGGAACCATGTCATCAGTGTTTTTATTGTTATTCTAACTCATCCTACTTTTTCTATCATATTTTGCCAATAAGCCATTTATTTTTTAAGACTAGGTTTGTACATATGGAAATGTCAGCTCAGGAGGGATCTGCTGCATCATCCCACAGTATGTTGCCATTTTACAGGGTGTCCCTGATGCGCAGCTTTTGCCTCCTATGCTGCACCTACCAGGAGTGTTTTCCTCCTATTTGTTGATGTACTACCGCTCATTGAAAAAGCAGGAAAAGTAAAATATGGGCACTACCTTTGTGTATTGTCTAACAGACTGAAATCAGACAATAAGGTGAAGTATCTCAGCAGCAGGAAGATGCTGCATTTCAGGATCAAGCTACCAAAAAATATGCTGTTTTCAATGACAGTTATTTGGGAAAAGCCTCTAGAAATTGATTGTCATTAAAGACCTGGAGAGAACATTGCTTATGATGATAAGCAGAGATTTAAAAATTTTGTTTACAGTCTCCTGCACTGTAATGCTCAGATTGCTGTATATGCACAATCATTATTTGATTCCTTACACCACAGTGAATACCAACTCTGCTGATCAAATATAAGGTGGCAACCAATTCTAATGCGAACAGAAATATAAAGAAACCCTGCAGATTTATAGCCAATAAAAATTATGTCAAACAGTATAAGATGAAAAGCAGAGTGTATGCTTGTTATTAAGTCTGGCAGATGTTTGCTCTAGAGGGTTTTCCATGAAGTTTCTCACCACTGTTAATCATCTGTACTTTATGATGAAGTTTAAAAACCCCTTTAATTATCTTACATGGATTGAATGCGTCCACTCAAAGTATTGCACTGTGTTAAAGTTGAAGATTTATTCCTTTATATTTCTTTAAGAAGCAGACATTACAGAATCAACTGTTACTTCATTTCCGGGCATAACACAGGAACTGGAACACACAGAACAAAGCCTTTTGTAGTTATTTATATTCTTGTCTTTCTTTCTAGGCAACTTCCCCAGCCAGTGTGCATTATGCCAGCAGAAGGGTCTGATGCCACCTCTTCTCAGGGGACTCGGTAGTACCAGACGCTGTTGTGTGAAGATAGGAATTTAACATGGAGGCCACATGAACATGGGCATTTTGTGTGCAACCATTTTGTGTGAGACACCTGTGAAGTACCCATCCTTGCAAGCAAGGCCCGTGAGCCTGGGGCCCATGCTTGCCCTCAGGTGCCCGAGCTTGGTCTTCCCTGTTCATCTGGGTCGCTGGGGCTCGCACTGCTGCTGGCCACGCAGTGCTGAACGTGAGCTGGGACTCAGGGACACCTGGATGGGGCCATGGATCCACAGGCTCACTGGAAAGCAGCCGGCCTGTGCTGCCTGAGCTCTTTGGACTTCTGTAGCCAGAATTTGCAGTGTAAAAGCTCATAGGCCTCATATGGCCCATGTCACGCACTCACACAACCCCTTCTATTTCTATGGGGTGAGGAGGGGTAGGAACCCTGCCATCCCATTCTGCCTCGGGACTCCTAAAGGGAAGACGTGTAAGGGCTGGGAGGACAGAGGCAGCTGGGTGCCCCTACCAAGGGTGGGTGTCGTAGCCATGAGGGTTCTTCTGCCCATGCAGCCCCCGAGGGCTCTCCCAGAGCACAGCCATGACACCTGCCCCTCTGTGTTCCTCAGGACCAGGGCAGGATGGACACCACGATGGCTGAGGTGCTGAGGGACCGAGGTGCTGCAGTGGCCAGGGGCGATGAGCTTCTAGCACAGGTGTGGCAGCATCACCCATGTGGCAGCTGGCCAGGAGTGGGTCACAGCTGGTGTTAGCCCACTGAGGGCTGAGGTGAACCAAAGGGAGAGACCAAGCCACCGGGCGCTACTGCTGCAGGCAGGCAGAGGGGTGGGGAGCGCTCCTCCTCCGATGTGTTTTACAAAGGAACTGACCCACTTGGGATCCGAAGGGATCTGTGCGCTCCTGAGGAACCCACGGCAGGGCAGGAATTCCTGGAGTGGCTGCAGCCAGCACCTGCTGGAGCAGGGACACCCCTGAAGAAAGAGCAGCAGGAAGACTTGCTACATAAATCACCTTGCCTGCCCATGCTGCCCAAGGGCTTGCCAGAGGCATTTTGACAAATCAAGCACAATCTATGGTGCAAGTAAGGGTGTTGAGTCTGGAGAAGAGGTAGAACAGATGTTTATATAGTGTTTGATTGTTTAAATTGCAGTTGCACAGCTGGCATTCAGTGCATATCTTACAGCATGCCTGAGATAAACGGCGTAAGACCTTTCTGCAATGCCCTATGCAGAAACAAGCCCACAACCAGGCTCTTGGCAAGCTTGCTGGCCTGTACATAAAGGCTAAAACATGTTCTGTGGAGACTGCAGGTCCCTGTGCTCCTCTACACACATCACTATGGATTCATCTGCTGACTCCTACGTGATCCTGGCCTAGCGGGCAGCAGATGGGAGGGGGGATCCATTAGAGGAAATGGTTCAGAGCACAGTTAAGAGGTTTTGCCTTCTCATCAGTCAACTCTCATCTTGTCTCCTTGGCCAAGTTTTTCTCTCCTTGTTCAATTGCAGCAGCAGTGGGCACCAAGGATTGGTTACAAACTTTTCCAGGCAATGCGTGGAAGTAGCAACTGCCTGGACAGATACTGAGCTTGGGCACTTTTATGCTCTTTCATGTATATCTCCGACATTTGCTTCTTCTGTTCCCCTTTGTCCTGGGATGTTCACATCCATCTTGTCCCTCAGAAGCCTAGAGCAGTAGTCTCCCACACCAACTGCTCTGGATGGCATCAAGGCAAGAGAGGGGCACACTCCCAGGTCAGCTGAGTTCCAGCTTCAGCAGCCATACATTCTCATTACATGCCTGAGAAACCACTCTCTCTGCTTCAGCAGTGTTTCAAACCAGCTCAGAAAGTTTGATGGAAGAACTAAGGGGCTTTCTTTCTTCTCATTCCTTTTCAAAGTTAACCTATAGATATTTAGGGCTGTTACTAGAACACTTTCAAAAGCACAGGGTCTGAGGAATGCTGTGTTTTGTAAGACTGTACTATTCAGTTTAATTTTAATTGGAGAAAGCTGTGAGACCATTACAATTTTTTTAATATTCATTATTCATTCTCTGAAGAGAATCCTTTTGCAGTTTTCTTCAACTCTACTTAGGTGGGAAAATTGACGCACAGATTACAAAGGTATGTTTTTCAGGATGTTATATATATGCCATTAGACATTTTATTACTGGATCTCTTCTGATTGTTGCTAACTAAAAAACCCACAACAACAACAACAACAAAACCATAACAAAAAACCAATTCCCAATAAAATCAGATTTGTTTCTGGGCTGCAAAACTGATGAAGAAGGAAGATGAGACCCTAACTTAACATCAGTTTAGTATGTCTAGACATTTGCACATGACCGCAAATTAACATGAGCTGATATCTACAGCAGGGAAGATCCAGGTAACATCCCACAAGGGCCAGAACTACTTAATAATGAAGGAATTAATTTGTTTTAAAAAACCCAAACAAAACAACCACTGCTGTTATGCCTTAATATGTGGGCATATTCTAAAACTAATATTCACACAAACACAATTGTTCAATTGATGCAACTCAGTAATTTTTATTGCAACTGGAAGACAATACATCACAGAAACTTTATGGTAGGTTTTGGGAAAGTGTTATTTACAATAATAATTGATGAAATAGTTTGTCTTTGGCAACATGATTACACATCAAGAAAATGTAAAATGCAAGTATGCCTCTAAATCAACAATTTCATACTTCCTAAAGATCAGCTGATTGCACTTGCCTTCGGACTGCTCATTTAGGTAAACACAAATACAACTTAACATCACTGTTCATTCCCCGTCACAGTTCGTATTTTAATATTGATGAAATTGGCAGTTTCAGACGCCAAGTACAGGAAAAAAAATTGGCTTATCACTGTACTAAATTAACTTATTGGCCAGTTAAGGTCCTGTGACCCTTAAGCATTGATACTAAATCTCTTGGTCTTTTGATTGCTTTATCACTTTTTCTGTAAAAGAAAATACTTCAGAAATTACAGATCAGAGTATAAAAAAATGTACAAGTTCATAATGCTTTTCATACACACACAAATCATTCCCCCCCAACATTTTACATCATGGCAGTTTTAAGTAGTGAGTGTGAATGATGCAGGCATGGAACTGGTTATCAGATACAGGTATGACTTTCAATTGCTGTCCCACACACATACTCAGGAAATGTACAATGCTCTAGTAACTTAAAAATGTAGTCAAGTTCAATGTCATTCAAACAAAAAAAGAAGGTCTTGGGATTTCAGGCCAGAGTAAACAAATGAAAAGGATTCCCATCTCTAGATTGTCAGCCATTCCAGAGTCCAGCATGTAGTTTTAGTATTCGGTAAAATCCCTTCTAGCACTAAAGGCCAGCACAAGTTATCATTTATCCCTTAAACCCTCGGATGATGAGCTCCTGTAACTGCTGGCCTGATCCAAAGCCTCACGAAATCCACTGAAAATAAAAAAATGAAATAAAACCCCCTTCCACCGATTGTGAAAGGATATTACATCAGGCTGATAGTCCCCTCTTTGCAAAAGGAAACGTGATACAGTAGAAAAAACATTATATCTTCAGATAAATATACTTTGTTTTCAAATACCCAAACTCCCCAAACCAGAAAAGGCTACTTATTAGAACAACTCAAAAGTGACCTTTAAATCATTTCTGGTTTTAAATGTATACCAGCAAAATACAGCACCATAGACACATTAGGTTGAGACTTTTTTTTTTTGGTCAGTGAAGCTAGTATTTGTTTGCTGAACTGTGGAAGAATTATAAGGTCATGTACATGATCAAAGATAAAGCAACCCAGCTGACAAATCTCTGCTTAATTCAAGAATAACCAGTACTAAAAATAAAAATGCAAAAATAAAAATCCCTAATAAACCACCATCAATTAATACTTTCTAAATAAAAGGGGATTAACAGATGAATTTACAAATGTATGCAGATTTATACAGAACACCGAATGTTGTGTGTAAATCCTTATAAACTTCATCTCAAAACAGAAACACACAAAATGTATAGTTTGACTTACACATCTCATTTCAAAGGAAAAGAGACATCATTACAACTTGGTAACTGTGCTAATTGCAATATAAATCAAACAGAAATTCAGAGTTTGGCAGGTAACTAAGAAGAGGATTATCACTTAGGTTATATAGCAAAGTGTTGATGTATATTACATAGAGTAGTATAAATAATAAAAAAGTATTATTTAAATTAGATCACAGTGCTGCATTATGTGCATAACAGTGTTTGATATATTACTGGAGGGCTGTGAAGAACACTACTAAAACTTAACTGGTCAGACGGTCAACACTGATACTCTGTTACAATCAGGAGGATGTATGGTTCAAATGCTTTTTTGGTGGCAAAGTCAAGAAAATGTTTCAAANAGTGAAATGGTAAAGGCTTCCAGGAGGACTTGGGTGTCTATAGCTCCACTGACTGCAAAGGAGATGAGACACCTTCAAGTTCTAGAAAACCTCAGATTGTGCACTCTCAGACCCACTGTGTGATTCTTGGGGTGTTCTGTGNGAAAATACTTCAGAAATTACAGATCAGAGTATAAAAAAATGTACAAGTTCATAATGCTTTTCATACACACACAAATCATTCCCCCCCAACATTTTACATCATGGCAGTTTTAAGTAGTGAGTGTGAATGATGCAGGCATGGAACTGGTTATCAGATACAGGTATGACTTTCAATTGCTGTCCCACACACATACTCAGGAAATGTACAATGCTCTAGTAACTTAAAAATGTAGTCAAGTTCAATGTCATTCAAACAAAAAAAGAAGGTCTTGGGATTTCAGGCCAGAGTAAACAAATGAAAAGGATTCCCATCTCTAGATTGTCAGCCATTCCAGAGTCCAGCATGTAGTTTTAGTATTCGGTAAAATCCCTTCTAGCACTAAAGGCCAGCACAAGTTATCATTTATCCCTTAAACCCTCGGATGATGAGCTCCTGTAACTGCTGGCCTGATCCAAAGCCTCACGAAATCCACTGAAAATAAAAAAATGAAATAAAACCCCCTTCCACCGATTGTGAAAGGATATTACATCAGGCTGATAGTCCCCTCTTTGCAAAAGGAAACGTGATACAGTAGAAAAAACATTATATCTTCAGATAAATATACTTTGTTTTCAAATACCCAAACTCCCCAAACCAGAAAAGGCTACTTATTAGAACAACTCAAAAGTGACCTTTAAATCATTTCTGGTTTTAAATGTATACCAGCAAAATACAGCACCATAGACACATTAGGTTGAGACTTTTTTTTTTTGGTCAGTGAAGCTAGTATTTGTTTGCTGAACTGTGGAAGAATTATAAGGTCATGTACATGATCAAAGATAAAGCAACCCAGCTGACAAATCTCTGCTTAATTCAAGAATAACCAGTACTAAAAATAAAAATGCAAAAATAAAAATCCCTAATAAACCACCATCAATTAATACTTTCTAAATAAAAGGGGATTAACAGATGAATTTACAAATGTATGCAGATTTATACAGAACACCGAATGTTGTGTGTAAATCCTTATAAACTTCATCTCAAAACAGAAACACACAAAATGTATAGTTTGACTTACACATCTCATTTCAAAGGAAAAGAGACATCATTACAACTTGGTAACTGTGCTAATTGCAATATAAATCAAACAGAAATTCAGAGTTTGGCAGGTAACTAAGAAGAGGATTATCACTTAGGTTATATAGCAAAGTGTTGATGTATATTACATAGAGTAGTATAAATAATAAAAAAGTATTATTTAAATTAGATCACAGTGCTGCATTATGTGCATAACAGTGTTTGATATATTACTGGAGGGCTGTGAAGAACACTACTAAAACTTAACTGGTCAGACGGTCAACACTGATACTCTGTTACAATCAGGAGGATGTATGGTTCAAATGCTTTTTTGGTGGCAAAGTCAAGAAAATGTTTCAAAATACTTACTATAAAATATGCCAATGAGCTATTCAGGCAGTAGTGATGTGCCTAAAGGAGCTGGGTTTGCATTCTCCAGGAAGTGAAGTAAATTGCATTGGAAACGCATTTTCTCAGTAGTTTTATTTGGATCCTGGAGCACAGGAGAGTAATGTTTTCAAAAATGCCTAGGCTTGGATTAAAGCAAAAATTGTAATAATAATAATAATAATAATAATAATAATAATAATAATAATAATAATAATAATAATAATAATAATAATAATAATAATAATAATAATAATAATAATAATAATAATAATAATAATAATAATAATAATAATAATAATAATAATAATAATAATAATAATAATAATAATAATAATAATAATAATAATAATAATAATAATAATAATAATAATAATAATAATAATAATAATAATAATAATAATAATAATAATAATAATAATAATAATAATAATAATAATAATAATAATAATAATAATAATAATAATAATAATAATAATAATAATAATAATAATAATAATAATAATAATAATAATAATAATAATAATAATAATAATAATAATAATAATAATAATAATAATAATAATAATAATAATAATAATAATAATAATAATAATAATAATAATAATAATAATAATAATAATAATAATAATAATAATAATAATAATAATAATAATAATAATAATAATAATAATAATAATAATAATAATAATAATAATAATAATAATAATAATAATAATAATAGTGAAATGGTAAAGGCTTCCAGGAGGACTTGGGTGTCTATAGCTCCACTGACTGCAAAGGAGATGAGACACCTTCAAGTTCTAGAAAACCTCAGATTGTGCACTCTCAGACCCACTGTGTGATTCTTGGGGTGTTCTGTGCACAGCCATGAGTTGGATGGGTCCCTTCCAACTCAGTATATTTTATGATTCTATGATCTACATATTGGATTGGGATGGGAACCAAAATCTCAGTGAAAATAAATGACCACTACTAAGAAACCAGGACAAAGTGTTGTTTTGGTAATTTTATCCATGGTGCCATTTGGTGTACAATTTAGGATTTCATTCTCTGCTGAAGTATGTTGATGTATTTCTACCTCACTCCAGTGAAGAATGCAGCCTCCAGCTTTTTTCTGTATCTTTTCCACAGGTAAACAGTAATTCAGCTGAACACTGGGAGCCAGTGCATCTCCTCTGGGATTCTCTTCTCCCATTAAGGTAGGAGAGGAACCAGAATATGAACCTCAACGCAACTGCTGGAGAGAACAGTCCCAGGACAGTTCTCTAGTCCTACAGGGCACACCTCTTCGCTCCCACATTCAGCTTTTCAGCTGCAAAGCCCTGCGATCTCTGTAGAACTACTGCCAGTTTTGCCAGGAGAAGATCAGAAGCAGACTGCTTTCAGAAACAGCTATGGGGTGATACATTTAAGCTGTTCAAGACCAGGGCTTGCATTTTTAAATGCAAGCAGAATCTGCACCAAAATGCAGTAGAACATCCAACTGCTTGCAGAATGCAAGCACAATCAGCAGACTTCACCTCCCTGGAGATGCTGGTGAAATCTGCTTATGGCATTAGCTCTGGCCTGCAAGAGCTTCTTGCTGCAAAAGGCATATTCCAAAGGAGCTTGCCATGAAGTCCAGCAACCCTTACAATTCATGCCTATGTGAAACTCGCTACTGAACACTTGCTGACCTCACCCCCACCTGTCTTGGAGAAACGCTAATTTGGCAATACTTAGAGTGAGAAGAAGGGAAAGTTAGAGATTTGACAACTTCTCACCCCGAAATGGCTTAGAAGGAAAGCAAACAAGCAAAATCACACCACTTCCTATCTGGCAAGCAAGAGAGTTTGTAATACAGTGCAATTACCAGTCCGTTTTGACATCATTCAGTTGAAGTAAAGACAACTCGATTAAAAGCTGACATCATAGTTCTTGGAAAACAAATCAATTTCAGTTCTTACACACAAAAAAAGAGAACTTCTCTGATGGAGTAGAACCAGTTCTGACAAAGTTGCCACTGTCAGCCAGGCACAAATATGGTTTAAAAGGTGATTCCTAAATACTTTATACAATCCAAATTGTGTACTTCTCATCAACAGTCAGAGTAAGCATCAATAAGGACAAGTTGTTTTTAAATATCAGAAATAATCCACTGATGGCAGCCCAAACTGCTGGTTCCTGAATAAAACTTTGTGAAATCCCACCAAAGAATACCTTTCTAGCAGATCAGACTTGGAGAAACAAATTTTATATGAAAATACATGCTTGCCAACATTTTAGGTTTACCAGCAAGTATATAGAGGACTTGTTGAAGTCTTAGATAGGTGTTATATATTTATATCTATATATATATCTGTATAAAGATAACCTGCCTAATTAGATATTTATGCAAAATGACTGTTTTCTAAGATGAGTAATACTAGTGGTAATTATATATTTAGCCACCAAGAGTCCACATTAATGAATGGTACTTGTTGTTCAGCAGATACTGATCTCATTTGCACTGACACACTGCAATCAGAGAAGTTGCTCTGGAATTAGCGTTGCGGACAGAATCTGGCCACTGGCACACAAACATGTTGCCTTCCCTGGAGAACAGAGATGTCTGAGCCATGGGTTGTATTTTCTGCCACTAGATTTTTCAGTGCTGTTTTTTGGTGAATATTAAGCCACGACCGAGCTGATACAACTATGCATTAATGAGCAAAGGTGGTGGCAAAGTGATACTGTAGTATCTTCTATTTCAAATGACTCTCCCAAAAGTCTGTGAAAGATAAAGACCAAGTTCTCTTGTACAGGGTTGTGTGGTTCGCTGCCTACAGACTTCGGCTGTAGAGGGCATGGACCTGGGAAGAAGCATATTATCCCAGTCTAATCAGACAAGGGAAATGTTATGGCTCATTCATCTCTGTGCTACCCAGCCGAGGGACTGGTCCTTCCTGTTTTCCCTAACGTTATCTGAAGGGTTGCAGGCAGCCAACAAAAGTTAGTATCTTATGTACTCCTGGCTTAATGAATGCTGGGAATCAACCCTGCATGCATTGGCCCCTGCAAACTGAGAGGAACAAGGCTGTTTCTTGCACTATCCATGCCTCTCTCCTTCCTCATCTCCAAAGCTGGCAGTTGTGCTGAGCTCTGGCAGCTGTCAAGCAGCTCCTGGATCCCAGGACATACTGGCTGGGATGGGAGGAGAGGCACACTTTCGCTGTGCTGCCCTGTTCTTTACAAAACTCTTGCGGAGCACAGGACCAGGTCCAGACCAGCCTGTCCTTCAGTTCTTCCATCTCCTAACTGGGCACACACCACAGGCATCTCCAAATACAACTTTTAGCTCACTGCACTGAGTAGGAAGTCAAACCCTTCTCTAACTCACTCTTCATAAACTACATCCATCTTGGTGAAACTGCTGCCTGAAACAGCTGTTAGTGGTAAATCTAAACCTACACTCTTCAAGAAACCAACCATTTTGTTCTCTTAAGTGGTTGGTTTCCGGGATTTTCTTTTTGCCTCTAGGATATTCTAAGTGTAGAATTTTTCATGCCAAATGCAAGAATCCAGGTGAGAGAGATTGTTTTGTTTATTTCACAGCTTCTCTCAGCTGTAGTGATTTTCAGTCTCACAGTCATCCCTACCAGGAGAGTAGCACTGTAGCTGAATCACACTCTCTGAAACACTGGTTTTTTATCCGGACACCTCCACAAGGCTCTTTAACTTCAATTTTTCATGGCAAAGTAGCAAAGCTATTTTCTTGTCTACTTATTCCTGAATCAAATCAGAGAGTTTTCCTCAATTAACCTCCCATTATTCTCTTGATTCTGTCATACACACTCACTACTAAATTTGCCCTCAGATTATTGCGTCATGTTACACATGTACAGACGAAGAAAAGACACACTTTTACTTTTTTCTTTTTTTTTTTTTCTTTTTTTAAACAGAAGTAGGGAGAGGGGGGCTGAATGTGCAGACAAGGCAGTATAATTCAACCATCCAAGCCCTACCAGAGCATGAAGATTTTATTTTTTAATATTGCAGAGTAAGTTCCCCAACAGTCAGTGTTTGTCCCTGAAGAAGGTTAAACCTTAAACACCTGCTTCAAAAAAACCCCAACAACAACAAAAAAGAACCAAAACAAAAACAAAAGAAAAAAATAAAACCCCCAAAAAACAAACTCTAAGCCTAAGGGCTTTAAAAATTAGAGGCATAGCCTTTTTCTCTATTTTCTATATTTATATGAAAATAATTCATGCTTCATGCTAAATACATTATTTACCTTACAAGAACTTTGTCATCTTTGAATAAAAAAAATTGTTTGCTTTTTGTTTTCCTCCCTTCCCTAAAGAATCCATGCAATGTGGATCGAATTTCTTCTGCTGGCTATGCTGGTTGAATCTGGAAATTTCTTCTCATCTTTGCACAGATGAATCCTGACTGATGGCCACTGCACACCCATTTCTGAGCGCAGTGTAGGAGCTCTTCTGTTGAATTTCTGAATTTTACTGTTCACCAATATGCTTTTCTTCTATTTTTAAATACATAATACTACTAAATGGCAGGTTTTGTAGCTTTGTTTCCCCTGTTAGATCAAGGATGTGATCCACAGAGAAAGATTCTGATGTACATTGCATCTACTGTAATTTCTTAGACTTGATTACTTTTCACTTAGAAGACATAATTTGTTTTTCCCTATTTCTATTATTTTTTGCACGCAGTGCCAATCTTCAGGCTTATGGCTTTTTGAATATTCTTTCAATTTAATACAGAAGACAGAATTCAATGGTTAAAGATGCTACTAAGAGTCACCCCCTCCCATTTCATTATTTCACGGAAACCCATTGCATACACAGTTTAAATTTCCTCAGACTTAAGAGTTATCAGTCTTCACATTATGAGCCACACAGAATACGTGACACACTAGAAGGGCATTACTGCTAGCACAGTTGCCACCAGTGGCTGTCTGAAGACTTGTATGGCACAACATCTCCAAGTGCCACTAAATAGTTCTTGGTTGAGAAGTACGCACCTCCTCTTTCCCGCAAATCTCTTTATTCACATTCACTTCTAACCCAATTGTAAGGCCATTAAAAAAATTCTTAAGGGCCAGGCCTGAATGAGTACTAAATTATGCACAGCTCTTCTACTATAAGAGGGATTTACAAGTGCCCAATTTTACTCCCATCACATTAATGCTGATATCACTGCGTATTCAACCATGCATTTTTGACAAGTTGGAGAAAGCAATGGTGATTTTGGCTTTCTTTTTTTGTTAACTTTTCGTCTTCAGGTAATGAAAAGCTTTTGTAAATTAGCTGAGTGTCAGTATGAGTTCTATGGCTTCAATCTCCTTTAAAAATAAAAATCTTAAGGGTCAAAAAAAAAACAAACCCAAAGAAATAAAACAAAAAGAAATAGAAGAAAAACAAAAAAGGAAAAAATTGCTGATATTGCCACAAATCATTAGATTTCACCTGACGTGCTGAAACAAAACTTTGTAAGTTCAAACAAATCATTGATTTGTTCTAATTTTTTGTGGTTTCCTTTTGCTCTTTCTGCCCCTTTGCCGTCCGATTGGTGATGTTGTTCAAACAGGACCGAATTCCTGCTAAATGCAGGAGTGATCCAGCTGCTTCTTTCATCTCCTCATCGTCACTCTCAGGGGGCTTTTCTGTACGTCTCTTTTTAAGAGGCAGTGTATCACTTGGTACTTTTTTCCCCTTCATTAAATGTTGCCTTTTCTTGTGCTGGGATGCATACCCACTGTCAGCTAAAGAATCCTTGGTCTCCTTCCGACTTTGCTTTTTGTCTTCCTCTTCCGTTTCACTATGGCTCTCGTGGCTCTGGAAGCTAACTTCACTTCCTTCACTGCTGTCTTGGCTACCTTTAGTTGCAAATTCATACTGGTCATCAGCAGAGGAAGAGGAAACGGAGTCACTTGCAGGTGATGTGCTCCTGTGGTTGGAAGATTTGGCACTGCTGTAGTTGTGATCCTCCTTTGGGTCACCGCTAACAACTGGAGAGCCGCAGGACTGTTCGCTTTCCGTCCGCATCCGGCAGTTTGTTATTCCATTCCTGTAGAAACAAATCCAAGCAGTCTTAGAAGATCATAGAGATGTGATCCTGCTTCAAAGCAAAAGATGATGAGGCCAACTGACAGATAAATTGAAATTACAATCTGAAACTATGACTATCAAAGTAATGTCCATGCAAGCTGGTTTCAAAGCTTAATTGCTTGAGGATTGGATTCGACATACTAAACAAGCCAAAAGATGCAAAAAAAGCACAAGAAGCAGGAACAAGTAGGGGATGGTTACAAATAAATGATGTGTAAACAGTATTTATTTAATTTCAATTAATAGCCTACACTTCCAAAATTTAAAAAGAAAAACACCCAACATTATTTTATCTACTGGGTAAATAAACTCTGCTAAGTTGCATAAATAGCCCCTCATCTTTTCCATATAAAGTGATACTACCAAAAACGTAGGAAGGAGACATGAGCTTTCTGGGGCAATTCCTTGCCTCCTCTGAAGGACATTTTCTAACTCTAATTCCATCTTGCATTCCAAGTGCAGATGTTTCACCTGGAACTAGCACAATTTCTATTTAGGACTCTTTCCAAGAGAAGGAGCAACCAGGTACAGTCAGAGTTCTGATTCTGATCGGTTAATAAATAACCTTAAAAGCAATACAATTTTAAGCCACTAGCTGCCAAAAAAGTATTAGATGGTGTTCAAAAACAAGCAGTAGAAAAATAAATCTGGATTTGCTCTAGAAGCTGTCATTTCCTCCTTTAGTTTTATGGCACTCTGTGCATGATATACTTAAAAACTAACAGGGTTTTTTTCTGGAGTGAAAAGTATTAGAGCACTGCCACTGACTTTATAAAACAGAATACAATGCTTACAATACTATTAAAGAAGGCACTGATTCTGTGCAATGTTTAACTCCTGCTGAAAAGGAGAACAGGATGCTTGTCATTGAGTAAAGTCATCATCACTGCAACCTGCCAGTTTACCAGCCTTGACCCTTAGTTAAAATCCAACAAAAACGCAAGGCTGTTTAAACCATCACATGATAAACTAATTTAAAGCCGACTCTTGCCATGTTTGTGCTACCATTGGAGTGCTTTTGCACACTTGGGACAGTGTTGGATTAACCCCTTTCTTAAATGCATACACACTGAACATAGCATGTTTCTTAGGAGGAAAGGCACAGTGGCAAGTCCAGAGTATTACTGCTCTTCTACTTTAAAAAATGGGAAAATACTTCAGGTTTCAGGCAATGGACCTCATGTGTGGTTTTCTTACACAAGAAACAGCAGAGTATTACTCATTTCTGAAAGGTAAGGTTGAAAGGTGGGAAAAATAAAGAGTGGTATGTAATTCCACAGTTCCTGTTCATCTAAATGCCCTTGTCTGCAAGAGCTCACTGAGATAAGAAACCCCCTCGCATTTATGAACCAGTGACAGGACAATGCTAGAAGGCAGCAAATTCATTAGTCATTCCAAATGTTATTTACAGAGCTTTCAAAGAAATGTATAGAACAGAAGGTACACTTATTAGCAAAGAAAGCCTCTTGCCAACCTCTTTTGCTCAACAAAATTACTTTCACCTAGATTTCTGAGTAGATGTATGATCCATAAATTCCATATAGAACCCAGAAGGAATACACAAAGCTCCTTCAATTATTAATAACTAAGTGCAATGTCATTCATGATTGTGCAGCAAGCCAGCTGCATTTACTCTGTGATGGCTTGCAACTGCAGGGGTTGTCATTAGAGGATGCCAAATGCTTAGAAGAAGAAATCATCCATACTAAGCTAGTTATAAGGTGAATTTATAACCAACTCCTTAAGATCAGCCATTACAAGGAAACATGTGATGCATTTTAAGTGACAGATTCTTCATTTTTAGGGTAAATTTACATTTAAAGATGTTAAAAATTATCATAAATTAGCATAAAATTAAAGTTACTTGATTTTACTAGGCAGCTAAAAGTCAGAGCAATATGGCTCACTAAAAATTACACTACTAATTTTCCATTAAAAAGTAACAATCAATTCTTGCTCCAAGGAAACAAATACGGGACAGAATAGGTGTGAACTCAAATGAGATTCCTACTGACTGCAAGTGAATGAGGCTTCTAATGGGTGTGATTTAAACCAAGATGCCCATTTTTATGCTATTTAGAGCTACTCTTGTTAGTTTGTACTGAGAGACTGTCAAGAAAAGGAAAGCCGCAGCTCCATCGAGCACTGCAACCATGTGTCAAAGAAATATCTGTCACTTGCCCTGCTCTTGGGTCTCCAGTGTTGCCTTTACATAAAGGGGCTATAATTTGGATTCAAAAGCTCTGCCCTTGGGACTTACTCCAGATCCCAATTCCTCCAAATCAGCATAAAAATAGAAGGAAATGCCTGGGAGTTCAGAGGGACATCCCAGGGAAGGGTGTACTATGGGGTTAGCATCCCACAGTGAGTGTCTGCAAACAGAGATGCTGGTAAAGAAAAATGGAAGTTCACAAAAAGGTGTAAAAAAGCAATTGCTTAAAAAAACGGGGGGGGGGGGGGGGGGGGAGAAAAACACA